>CALYDE020001102.1:0-37941 GCA_944472155.2 Trichobilharzia szidati
TACGAGGCTGTGAAGTTACACCGATTGAGATGGTAACGACATGCACACAGAGGCATCGCCTTCCTCGACGGGCAATGTTAGGTGACATACGACCAGACTGAAAATGATCCAGTGGTGATCGAACGAGAAGATGGCTTCATCAATCAGTGATATCCACAACCGTTAGTTTAAGCGGGCCACGTAAGGAAACGCAGACTTCCATGCTGGTTGGGGTCCTCGGGAAGGTAAAAACCAATGAAGACCAGAGACAATTTTATTTGTATTCTCATATTATTCATGGATTTAAAACTAACTAACTGTAGAGCTTGAGGAAGAAGTTGATTTCGAAACCCCAATTGTTCACTCAAAAATCATCTTGTCCTGACAGAATTCAGTCGGCATTTCAAAGGAGGACTAGACGAATAATTATCGTTACTACTTGGTGCCCTATCAAAGTGTTCATTACAGTCCTGAAGGAGGTCGATCACCATCCTGAATGACTGAGCAGTAAGGCCTCTAACTGCAGCAGTGGGTGACACGGGGGTGAATCCCAGAGACAATATGAGTTACTTCAAGATTTGAGACAAGCGCCAACACCGACGATGAATGACTGAGGCTCAAACGAACGACAAACTAGATAATTTTACCACATCTATGTATATTTATCAATTCAACACCTCCTGTGAAGACAATTATGTTGAGAGTACTACTAGACAGTTTAGTCAATGTGTTATCGAACATCTATCAGCGTATTTAGTCTTTGGTAAAGGAAGCTCTGTTTTATCGCACTTATTTGACAATGGTCACTGAGTGAAAAAAATGAAGGCATTCTAGGTGAACCGCCGCATCTCACTAAATCTTTCCAATAGACCTTATATTCGTCTACTGCACACACCTGAGGCGATAGGCATTTGAACTGTTAAACCTAAACTATGCATTCAAAAGAAGTTCGTACAGTCATTATCCCTCCTTTGGTCGATTAAGGCCTAATCAGCTGATGATTTCACCACCACCCCTTTCTTATGTTTTCAATCAAATTTCATTACATTACAATTTGGCATTACATTATCGGACCATTTGTTTTCCTCAGCATATATATATATATATATACATATTATAGGGAGAAATAGGAACGCATTGGGCATTCAATTTCATCCCAATCACTCGACTGTCAGTGGTTCTTCTAGCAGCTCGAAGGTCCTGGGTTTGATTCACATTCGCGTACTGTCGAGGGGTCCTAAACTACGACGAAATAGCTCCTCAGCAATCCCTGGTTCTCCCTAACTTATATGAAGGCAGTGTAACAGTAGCTCCTAATCACCGCCTTCACCCAGCTGCGGTGATGTTCCCCACAAAAGTGAAGGACCAAACATGAGTATCTAGCGCTTACAACTGAACTGGTAGGAATACAGGTCTGTGTAGGGCAGAGCTTGGAAAATCCTGAATCCAAATATGTGGCGTATTTGGCGCTTCAAAATTCGGACGGATTGAATGTCGTATGAACCTAGTTTGATTGCCGAAAACAATGTAGAAGTTGCTTCTGACTCAGCTCCATTTCTCTGTGGAACAGATTTCAAATCAAAAGCTCGTGGAAGAGGGAGTTGGCCCTTGAAACGACTATTCGCTTGGTGTGGGCACTCGGGAAGTATCCCAGCGCTTGCACAAACTATGAAATTTTGCATGACGTATATCTTGGTGCCTATAATTTACTAATTTTCTGACTTAAAAGTAGCAATAATTTAACTGATGTCACTTTATGATCTAAATCCAAGACAATATTATTATTAATATTCACCTGGGTTCCGAATGCAACCATAATCTCTCATGTCCTATTCACTACACGATCTCTTCCATGTCACCCTCCCATTGACGACCCACCCGTCACTTTCCATTCACCTACCACTCGACCAATCGCATGCACTGCGCGTGATGCCTACTCAAAGTATGCCCGACCCATCCTCAATTTCTCCCACATATTTGTTGAGCAATCGGCTCTTGACTGGTTTGTTCATCGCCAGAGTTTCGTGTTGCTAATTCTTTCTTGTGTATATCCTTGTGCTTGTACACGCCCCCTCCAATCACCGAATCATTGAAAGCGCAGAAGTCTGAGAAGAGTTCTCCGTTATCTTCCTGTATTATCTCCTCCCTGCTCACCTGGCATTCATATCACCTAAGAAGATTTTGATGTCACCATTTGAGATGTTGTCCATTAGTGTTTGTAGTTGTCTGTGAAAATCCTCCTTCTCTTCTTCTTCCGCGTTGTCTGTAGGTGCGTAGCATTGGATAATTGTTACCTTCCTTCCTTCCTTCCTTCTGAGTTGAATCTTGCTGTCATGATCCTGCAGGATGAAATTGGTTCCCCACTGCATTAGGGCTCTGGCTGACACTGGTGACATCATGATAGCCACTCACTGTCCCAGTGTGTTCGGGGTTGTTGTCTGGGTGGGTGCCTGGAGTAGATTACTGACTCGCCAGTTGACGATTTTGATAATCCACATCCATTCCATCTGCTCTCACAGATACTCAGCACTTCTATGCCATATCTTCACATTTCATTGGCTACTTGGGCAACCTTCCCAGTCTCGTACATTGTATGGACATTCTACATCCCCATTCTTATTCCTGCCCTCATCGAAAGAAGATTCTGACTGCCTTCCCGAAGGCTGGCTTTCACCAACCCACTATGCCATTTCGCCTCTCCGATTCCAGCGAAGAATCGGTTTAAAAAAATATCTTTTATATTTTTATTGTGCGTTGAAGTTTCTGTAGCAGTTTGATTGGTGGGGTAAGGTCGCCAGCCCCACGGTTAACCCTCCCTCTTTACCCGGGCTTGAGACCTGCTAGTAAACTAAGTGAGGTTTCCAAGTCGATAAAATCCCCGGAAATCAAAATTGAGGACTGAATTTTCCCCCTACCTTTGAATTAATACAAGATTCAAAGTCAATTGACATACTTTAATTCGTTACTTCAGTCATTCCGAAAAATAACCTTGACCGAAATAAATTTCCCAAGTTCAGTAATCATTACCAGAAAAAATCGATTATTCCTGTCATTTCAGGACTGAAAAGTACATTTACAGAAGATAAGAACAGAAAAATGATCTAATTTAAATCGTGGGAATAAAATTTTCATCTGATTGAACGTAACCTAAAATATTTTCTATCCGCTGACATTTATTGCATTAACTACGCTTCATTTTGTTATAAACACCTAATTACGTTGATGAATGGCGATTTCTACACGCGCATATTTTGAAGTGAATATTGTTACTTATTGTTGTTATTCCTTTGGGTTCTGAGTGGAACATAGGGCTTCAACAACACATCTCTACTTTGTTCTCTTTTCTACTCTCCTCTTCAACTGGATAGCTCCACGATTGTCCATAATCTCTCATTTCTTCCTCACACGACCTCCGCAATGTCACCCTCGTACCGACGACCCACTCCTTGCTTCCCATTCGTATTCCACTTGAGCAATAGCCTGCATGGCACGCGATGTAATTCAACGGCCTCCTCAACGTATGCCCGATTCATCTCCACTTTCTACTACATATTTGCTGAGCAATCGGCTCTTGGTTGGATTGTTGACAGCCAGAGTTCCTTGCTGCTAATTCTTTCAGACCGGCCATTTCATCTTCACTGTGAAGCCAGCGAAGGCAGCTGTTGATAAAAGTCACCTGTAGCCTGTTGGAAATTCTTTTTGTGATGCGCTGGTCAAGTTTCTGACCCGTATATAGAAGAACTAACTGACTTTCTATTTGTGTTGAAAATCAGAATCTTGTTCCATATGCTGAGTAAAAGCAGAAAATTTCCAAACTGGTTTCAGGTTGATGAAGGCGTATCTTGACTTTCCGATTCAGGCCGGCTTTGAGATCTTCATCCGTTCCGCCTGTAGTTGAAACGGTGCTTCCTGGCCAGATAAGTGAAGGAAGTAACCTCTTCCAAATTATTTCCGTTGATGGTGATTGGTGCTGCTTGTTATCACTGATGCTTTTGGTCGACTGGTTGTATTCATCACCTCCGTCTTCTCTATGTCCATCTGGAATCCAGTCTTCCCCACCTGCTTCTTCAGCCAGTTTGTTGGCTGTCGCCCGCAAGTCTTTGAGTTTGTATGACATTAAACATGAATCACCTGGAAAAGCCAGATCTTCTAGAGTCTACTTATCGGCCCAGCCTGTTCCTGTTTTCAATGCACAGTGTGACGCATAATCTATTCCACAGCAATTAGAAATATCATCGGTGATAATAGGCAGTCTTGTCTTACTCCTTTATTTACTTGGAATGCGTCGCTGAGTTTTCCATTGTGGATCGTCTTGCACGTGGCATTGTCATACAGCTGTTAGTTAACCGCCTAGAATTTCACCTATCTCTGTCTCTCTAATGGGGCATAATATTGATGCTAAATATTTACATAACTCTTATGTCTATGCTTACATTTACGCATATTTATGTCTACCCGTTTTCTTGATTACCATTTACAGTATCAGAAGGAACACATACTGTGATCTAATTCATTTTGATTTCCACAGTAAAAACTGTGGTGAAATCACACCTCCTGGAATTGCGTATAAATTACAAATTAAGCTGTGTAAATACCGAATCTGATTTATATACAGACGGTACAAAAACAACTATAAACATCATCAGTTCATACCCGGCCGATAGCTGCTACCTTGACGTGGTGGTTGGGCTTGCATATCGCAATGACCCAACGAGCTATACTGGCTGGAACTTATGTTCCTGTAGGTCCTACCATGCCAGAAAGGTTGTTTGGATAGCGGTTAGACAAAAAGCAGCTACCCAATCCAATACTATGATTCAAACAAACTCACAAAATATCATGCCGGATCGGTCGGGGCCCGGATTAACAACGACCGCGCTTTCTGCTGCCGTGTCACAGGGCAGAAGTGATAAGTACGATACTGAGACACACCAAATAAAAAAGAACAAACAAAAACAGGCCGTGTGTGACCGGCCTCAAGCAGTTGTCCCCTGGGCTCTGCGGTCACGCAACACTAACCTTTTTTCTATTTCAGGTACCCGAAGACTCAACCAACTTCCACGGTGTGGGCAGCCGGGAAGTAACAACCGCCCACACACTTCCAAAAGCACACGAAGCCTTCCTGAGCATCACTCTCCCTTACTCACATCACCTTCCTCATCTTGCTTCTCTACTACAGTTAGCATTATTCTTCAGGCTAGTGAGTCATCTTCACTTCACTCTGCGACTACAAACAACGATGAGAACCATAGAAACAACCCAGATAGCCTTTTAAAGCCACGTCGCCAACTTCATATAGGAGCTTTTAACGTCAGGACCCTCTGCCAAATCGGGCAACAGGCATCACTAGCAAGAACTCTCGCATCTGGAGTCATGGATGTATGTTGTGTCTCGGAGACACGCATACAAGACCCGAGTGTGGTCATTCACTTAACCTCACCCGGTCAACAAAGTGAATCTGCGAAATTCACTTTAAGGGTGTCGGGAGACCCCTCAGCTAGCTCACGAGGACTCGCAGGTGTAGGGATAGCACTGAGTGTTAGGGTGGAAAAATCACTCCTTGACTGGATCCCAGTGGATAGTCGTATGTGCGCGGTCCGTCTGAACGGGTCCGTTAAAAGAAGGAAAGACCGCGCTACCCGTCGTTGCATTTTCGTAGTCTCCGCTTACGCCCCAACAGACTGCAGTTCGGATGAATTAAAAGATGACTTCTACCGGAAACTGTCTAATTTGCTGCAAAAAGCAAAACGTTCAGACATAGTTGTTTTAGCAGGCGACATCAATGCCCAAGTAGGGAAGTTGTGCCAGACTGAGAAGTATGTAGGTGGTACGTATGGAGTTCCATGCCGACGAACCGACAACGGTGATCGTCTTCTTCAGTTTTGCTCAGATAATCATCTATTCCTAGTCAGCACTAACTTTAGGCACAAAGACATTGTGTAACCTGGCGACCTCCATCAACAAATCAACGCAGGACTCAGATAGACCACACAGCGATAGGGTATCGTTGGCGAGGGTCAGTAGAAGACTGTCGTTCCTTCTGGAATAGGTGCGTAGACTCTGATCACGCTCTGGTTCGCGCACGTTTATGCTTACGACTAAATGGACATAAGAAATTGACGGCAGCGAAACAGTTACGTCCCCAACTAGATAGAGACACTGAGTCCTTATTTAAGGAAGAAATAGCGAAACGAGTTACTGAGGGCGACAGCAGGAGTTCCCCCGAGGTAGCCTGGCACAACATAGAGTTAGCTGTGGACACAGCTGTGAAAACTGTCAATAAGCTAAAACCTAAAGTTAATAAAAGCCATTGGATCTCTACCGCCTCATTCGAACTGATTGACGCAAGAAGACTGATTCCAGCGAGCTCCGAATTCAATAAGGAGCGAAAGGTACTTAAACGAAGACTAACGAAAAGTCTTCGCATGGACCGTGAACAGTGGTGGGCGACAAAAGCGAAAGAGATGGAAAAGGCATCAGCGATAAGCAACACCAGACAACTATTCAGGCTTATCAGGGAAACAGGTGGCAAAAGGCAAATGATAAGCGAAACAATCTCGGAGAAAAATGGCACCATAATTAGCTCCCAGGATACACGACTGGAGCGCTGGAAAGAACACTATGAGGAGCAGTTTAACTGCCCTACAGCCACACTTAACCTGCCGAATATCCAACACCTCCCTGAATGGGATATAGACACAGGTCCTCCGTCCCTAACTGAGGTTACTAAAGCTGTCACCAATCTGAAGCTAGGCAAAGCAGCGGGACCTGATGGATTGACTCCAGAGGTATTTAAGTACGGTGGAGACAGTTTACTGTCTGCATTAACTGAGGTTCTAGGCAGCGTCTGGGAAACAGAGGAAGTCCCATCGGGTTGGTGTAAGTCACTGATCATCCCGATATACAAGAAGGGAGACAAGTCTTCTTGTGATAATCACAGAGGCATTAGCTTGACGAATATAGGATCTAAAATCCTAGGCTCAATAATACTGTGTAGACTAAGTGGTGCTCGGGAGACACAAACACGAGAAAACCAGGCAGGTTTTAGGCCAGGAAGAGGGTGTATTGATCATATCTTCACCCTTCGACAGATTCTAGAACATGGGCATTCCTACTGGCGTCCAACAATCATTATATTTCTTGACCTAAAGGCGGCATTCGATTCTGTCGACCGGGAGGTTCTCTGGCGATGCTTGGCTGTAAAGGGAATGCCAAGAAAATACATTGCACTGATTAAGGCACTCTACTCGTACTCATGCAGCCAGGTGAGGGTTTATGGCGAGTTGTCATCTGAATTGGTGACGACTATTGGCGTCCGTCAAGGATGCCCATTATCCCCATTCCTATTCAATTTCATCATAGACGTACTAATGGACTTAACCCTATCACACTTCAGCGACTCAGGGATTGACTTGCTACCAGGGAATAATCTCGTTGACTTACAATATCCGGACGATATAGTCCTTCTAGGCGAGGACTCTGACAAAATGCAGAGTCTACTGAAAACCTTGAGCAACAATCTTCGTATGTTTGGCATGCCACTCGCCCTTGTGAAATGTAAGATGATGTTACAGGATTGAACTACACCGACTCCTATATTAGAAAAAGGAAGTGAAGTGGTAGAGCACGTTCACCGTTTCACTTATTTGGGAAGTACCATCAGCCCCAACGGGTTGATCTCTGACGAAATCTCAACACGAATACAGAGGGCTAGTTCCGCATATGCCAGTTTACGCCGTCTCTGGCGTAGACGCGATATCTAGCTGGCTGTCGACCAAAGGGCGTGTGTACTGCTCATCAGCTCGCTCCGTCCTCCTTTATGGCTGTGAGATCTGGCCATTAAGAATGGAAGACACACTTAACCAGCTTGTTAATATTTTGGTTGACAGGCACATGGACTCATGTGAAAAATGGGCCAAATCCATTTTATCTAACTCACACCACCCTCTTCATTCACAACTCTCCCCTTCCATCTCATCAGGTAAAACCAGAAGCCTACATAAAAAACTATATCCTCGCACCAGCAAGTACAAAAACTCAACCACACCCTACTTAGCTCGTGTTCTGTGTGATAAAGAAAGCATTAGGCGTGACACCTATAATTCATTAAATAGTCATTAGTACAACTGGATCTCATCTTTCCAACCCACTTCATCAATAGGTACAACATTTTCTTTCTTTCTGTTCCTTTTCTCTCTTTTCTTTTTCCGTTATGTGCTGCTTTGTCTCTTTCTCTCGCTTACGCCAGTTAATAAGACAGCTCCCACTTTTCTAACACCTTCAAACACTGTTTCAGCTTTACCTTTGCTACTGACATGCCAATGTATTGTTGTAATAATGAACTGTTGGTTTCCTCAATCTATGTAGAATTCTATTTATTGATAATGTACTAACTGGATGCAATACTGTAGTAAAAATGCTGAGAATTCCATTCTGTATCACAAGTACTGTTTTGGAATAAAGCAAATTATTATTATTATTATTAAAAAAAAAGACATGAAAAGGCTGGCTAGCTGTCTTTGATCATAGGTGTCTGCGTTCTATCTCCCGCGTGAAGTGGTATAATAAGGTGAGCAATATTGAGGTTAGGCGTCGAGTGCTAGGTAAGGCGGGGAAATCAATTGACGAGACTGTGAAATTACATCGACTGAGATGGTTAGGACATGTGTTACGTATGCCTAGTCATCGCCTTCCCCGACGGGCAATGTTAGCTGATATAGGACCAGGCTGGAAAAGAGCTAGCGGTGGTCAAACGAAAACATGGCACCAGTCAATGAAATCTACAACAGTTAGTCTAAGCCACGTAGGAAGGTGCAGACTTCCTGGTTGGGGTCCTCGGGACGGTGAAAACCAATGAAGGCTGGAAACAATTGGTGACATGGCTCAAAACCGTTCTCAATGGCTGGTGCAGATGCATCCACTCCTTGTGACTTATGATTTCCAATGAAGCTGTTTTGTTCTTCTTTATTACTATTCCTTTGTCTCACACCTCTGTTTACTGTCTATATTATGCATTTCTTCTACTTTCTTCTCTTGCTTTGTGTGCTACATGGAGTGTGACGACTTGAACTGCCGCACATATGTGCAAAGTTCTATGTCGAAAACAGGCAGACAGACAGAATAGCTATTCTGATTGGTTGGCGATCCGACAGAGAACAAGGTGAAACGAAAGATGATGAATTGATCACACAATAAATCACAAAATTCGTCAGAAAGGATGACATACTATTTTATGCTGGTTCCTATTAATATATATGTAAAACTTGGGCACTGTGCTACTAAGTAATTCCATATTAGCTTGTTTATAATATGGATATATCACATAGTGAAGCAGTATTATTATATACTGGATGATGTTTCGAATACAATCTATTATTGTTCATAATCATATCATCAATTATAGCTACACGACTTCGAAACTTGAGTTTTATAGTTGACTTTGTTCTCTCCTATTCATCGTCGTAGGGGTAGTAGAATTTTCCAGAAATCCGGGTGGACAGGTGTTGAATCAATTCCCATTACACGTGTTTGCAGTTGATTCGATAAGCAAAGCTTCTGTTATCAGTCTCCCCTTCCACCCTGCTGTGACATAAGATTTTAAAACTGTCATCTTATCCCATCCTGTTGTATGGTTGTGTGCAATTGCATGTAGTGAGCGCTATAGCTGTTGAACTATTCTACAGATTTCTTATCTTATTCGAGTCAACCAATCTAGATTTTGCTAGGTTTTTATGCTCGGCTAGTCTGACTGAACCTGTTCTACTAGTTTGACCTGAAAATTACAGCAGGCAGGGTATTAGATAAACTAAATTGTTTTGTTTTAAAGGATCCACAGGATTGATCCTCTAACCGACAAAGCTTGTTTCTAATTGAGTTTGTGGGGGGTTTGAATGACAGCCACTTTTATTCCTGCCTTGTTAAGAATTCTCTGTAAGGTTTCCGAGGTTCCCTCTTTGCATGGGAGCACAAGTGATGATTTAGATTCCTCATTGTAGGTGTTGTCATTATCCTGTGCGTGTTTGGCATGCATGTCGTCAATAGTAATACTATCATTATAATTATAACTAGTATCATTATTTATTTTATTTTTGCATTTCCCTACATACTTTCTGACTAACTTATCAGGGTAATTATCAAGTTTCAAAGCTTCTCTTATATGTCTCACTTCCTGTCTTAGATTTTCCTTGGTAATACTTAGTTTTTGTGCTCTATTATTACCTAAACATTCCACCAATCCTATTTTCACTGACATACGATGGGATGATCGGAAGTCCAAATATCTGTTTGATTGTGTGTTTAACTCCGCATCTTCTTTCTTTTATATGTTACAATCTAACTTCGGAATTTCCCTTTCCTGAGTTTCCAATTCATAAGTGTGATACATCTAATAAACAAACCAATATGCTGGTTCCTATTCATTCACGTAATGAGATCAAGCTTCTGAAGACTCCCCGAAATAGGATGAAACAGCTGGCCATCCAGTACTCCCAACTGGTTTTCAATGATTCCCTTCTAACTAACATCAATCCATGATCAAAACTTGAAAAAAGAGTAATAATTTATCCGAAAAATTAATATTTTGGTTCATATATTTTTTTTGGTTTGAATGTAAACTCTCAATGAATAATGAATAGAACTTTATGCAGATGGAATGTTGTAACATTGGCAGTAATAACAATAATAATAACAATAATAGTAATAATGTACTGCTTATGACATAACAATGCTTACGTAATCACTATAATAATAATAATAATAATAATAATAATAATAATAATAATGGCTACTATTGTTTAGTGAATGAATTCACAACAGTATTTAATTGTTTACATACAGTCAGTGCAAGTGTTTTACACGATGTACTATGTGATACTGATTGTAAAATTGATTTCAAGGAATCTATTGTATCATGAATTTTGGCGGAATCTCTTACTGTAAGACATGAACTGGCTGACATGATGCCCAAGAGTTGCAGGAAATGAGGTAAATCCTTGAGGAGAAACCAAAGTATGAATAATAATAATAATAAGAAAATGAGAATATTATTTATCAATGTGGAATAAATTATTAACAAAATGCACTTTGTAGGTTCACAGAAAGATGTTTGTCTGTCGGCTTTCTAGCACTACTACTCATAATGACACCACCACCTGCCAAGGTGCTCAATCATCTCACACGACATTCACCAGATGGACTGTGATCAAACGGTGATGTTGAGTAAAGGGTTTGTTTCAAGCTTGACCACGAATTAATATCAGTTAGGAAACCATTAGATAAGTAGTAAGTAATGGACAGCAGATGTTTCGTCCTAGTTTGTGACACTTCAGAGGTGCAGACGCCCACTAGGATTCGAACCAGGGACTTGGTTTTCAATGGTTCTCTCTCTAACTGACATCAATCTGTGATCAAGCTCAAAGGTTTTAGGATTATTAATAAGCAAGGTAATAAAAAAGCTCATTACATAATCAGATTAACGAAGCCGGATTAATGTATACACAATACACCATATACAGTAGGTAGCTTAAATCCACATTTGTAGCATACTTTGATCTGCCCTTTATGATTTCCTCCCTATTTCCCCCTCCTTTTTCTCTAATTTCACAATTCACGACCGAAGCGCAATCCTGTAATGATATCATCAATAGTTTCAATATACTATGCCAGATTAAATGTCAAATAGATGGTGTAGTTTATCGACAGTCCACTTAGTTCTATTTTAGTAGACCTCGAAAGAACAAAACTGAAGTCTGTAGCCGACGAAATAACTTCTTATTGTTGATATGTCGACAACACATTTGAAGTATGCGACAGTGGAAATCACGCTTCCTACTTACTCGGATTATTCAGCGACGCACGCCAACACACACACACACACATGCAAACATTGAAATCATTATGGAGTATGAAAGTGATCGAAAACTTCAATTCCTTGACATTACCGTATATAACGCCAGGAGTATGGTAGTGTCTGCAGAGATTATCAATTTACTGAAAGGCTACATGGAAACGACACTACTACTCACATTTTAATAGTTTTCATCTAAATGGTTACATAAACAAGCACCGGTTAATAACCCTGTTTTACAGACAGTTAGAAGAACACGGTCTACAGAAAACTTAGAGAAGGAATTTCTTAATTCTCATTAATTTTGAAAAATAAAAATATTACCCTGAGAAATTTATTAACAAGCACGGAAGACGTGAAGGTTCATAGGTTAAACAAATCACAGTGGAAAAAAGTGCCTGTCTTCACTCAAATTTATTTTAAAGGTGATATTGCAGGAATAATAGACAAAAGATTGAATGTATCACTAGCCAGAGTCTGCCCTGCAGCTAAGCTGGTTTCTTTCTATCGGACGACATGCTCCTTGGTGCAATCAAAGTTCGAAAGATACTCTCCTCACGTTAACTGCAACTGTGTATATAAGTTTGGATGTGTCTGCCGAGGGGCAGTTACATTGGGAAAACAGAAAGAAGGGCACACCTCCGATTTTCTGAACATGTACCGAAAAGCCTACATCCCAAGGGAACAAATGCTTTCAACAGTGCCATTGTCAGGCACTTCCTTGACATGGGTTATGAGGTGGACGTCGTAAGATGCTTCAGAATAACCAATAGGCAAAAGAGTTCAATTCTCCTCAGGTTTGCCGAAGCAATCTCCATCAGGTGCCTGAAACCCGATTCATGAGTTCAGAAAGGAGCGGTTATCAGTCCTTCCTTGCCCTGCCTGGTAACTGGATGTTTTCATCCTGTCTTTCATCTGATTACGTAACGCCAAAAAATTACACTGTGTATGATTACTATTGTCTGGGATAAAGTGATTATTATTACTATTACAATGCAAATTTTCAACACAGATGTTACATCACCACTTCAGCTGAGTTCAGAGACTTGACACTAACGGCACAAAGGAGGTCCTAACAGCTATCTTTGCTTCATACTGAAGATCAGATAGACACGAAAGATAAGCAGCAAGGAGTGGTGATGGTTAGCGAATCGGCCAACAAAATATTGACCAACAAAAATGGCGAAGAGAATGGAGAGGTATTGGACATACACTGATGGGACCTTCAACAGACGCTATACATCCACATCCTCGAGTGAAGCCCGAAGAGGCATTGACGGACTTGATGTGGGTCCTCCAAGTGTGAGATAGAGAAGGTCATTTAAGGTGGAAATGAAAGCAATGACAGTGGACGGGAATCCAATAGAGACGTTCCACAGAATCCTTATTTTTCATTTGTAACGTAAGGAACGTATAATAATAATAATAATAATAATAATAATAATAATAATAACATGCGTGTAAATGAAAAGAGAAAAAAGGATATTTTTCTCTGTGCATTAAATATGTACTGAATTATTATTTTCTCTCTTCCTTTTCTTCAAGTCGAATATATAAAATGTGATGGTGACTCCCGTCGATGGTAAGATTCTCTGGGATAGCTTTATGACGAAAGACTACTACTTCCTATTCACGGCTGGTGAGAATTGGATCAGTGAACCAGGTAGATATAACAATAAGACAACTATCTATTATTATCGTCTCCTGTAGTTCCTAGAGGAACATAGGGATTCAGCCGCACGTCCCCACTGAGTTCGGTTCTCCGCGAACGTTTTCACCTGGCTCCACCTCTAACCATATGCTTTCATCTCCTCTTCACATCACCTCCTCCACTCCACTTCACCCTCGCATTGACAACCAACTCGCCGCTTCCCTTTCGGGTTCCACCCGAGAGAGAGCCTGGCATGTGATGTCACTTGATAGTTTCCTCAGAGTATGGCCAATCCACCTCCATTTCTTCCCGCATATTTCTTGCACAATTGGTTCCTGATGGGTTGGTTCGTTCATTGCCAGAGATCCCTCCCTGTTTCTGATGTTTTCTGGCCGGCCATCCGATCTTGACTGAAGTATTGGGCGAAGACAGAGGTTTATGAAGGCCTGTAGTTTGTCCGAAGTGCCCTTCGTGACGCGGCGCCAAGTCTCTGATCCGTATAGCACATAGCACTGAATTCCCATTGGAGTTGAAAATCAGCATCTTATTTTCATTTTTCATGCTAAGTAGTGCTGTTGATCACCACACAGGACTTCAGAGTAAGATAAGCTTGCCTTACTACTACTTACTAGTAATGCAAAAAAAGTACAAAAAGAGACATTTTATCATTGAATAAAACTTACCTCAGAATCAGGTTCTAAATCGCGTAATTGTCGATTTATCACTTCAATAATCACTTCAAAATCATTATGATAGATCAGCACTGAAGTATCCGGAGAGTAGAATAAATCACAAAGGAATTTGATCACAGTATTTGTAGGCATAGTTGTTGAATTGACATGATGATCAGACAGTACTGGCTTGTTGTCAGTCAGCTCTAAAGAGCTGCTTTGATGACGACAGCCTAGATTAGAATTCCACAGACTTTCAATATATTCTAAATCATCATGAGTATTATTGTCAGTGCGTGAATTAGCTTCAAATATTTTTAAAAACTCCTCTAAACCTTTAGCTGTAGTGGCAGTAGATGTATCATTAGTGCAACTGTCATGTATATTGGACTGACAAAAGTTAACCCATTGGATTAGACAACTTTCTCTGTCATCATTTTTATGCTTTGGAAGGAAAGTCACCATAAATGTCGGGTCGACTGAAATTAGAAACCAAAAAACACAAACATTGTAGATTGCTTACGTATGAGATAAAATTTCATATAAGAATAAAACTTGGGCACTGTGATAGAGTATAATTCCATTATGGGTAACATTTATTTTGATAAATCACACAGTGGTGTTATACAGTAATATTAACTGATGACCACCTTTCGAGCACAAACTATTGCCACTCATAATCATATCAAGTCACTCACACAACTCCGTTTATATAATTTCACTATTTTTCATCGCTTGATTTGATTGGTAGTAGTATTCTCCATATTTCCGGTATGAGTGATGAGTCATTGCATCCTACTGCATGTGTTGGGTGTAAATTCGATGAACCAGGATTCAGTAATCAACTTCTCTCCACCTACCTATATTACATCTTAGAATTTTAACCCTCTTCCACCCTATTGTGTTGTTTGTGTGTTAATGCATGCATTGCAATGCAGTGCTGAGTTTTTTTTCTAAGTTACTTATCTTCGTGAGATCAACCATTCTTACCTTGGCTAAATTCTTATGTTCCGACAATCTGACTACTCCCGCCCGATCTACTAGTTTGACCTATGTAGTTGACCTCACTCACAGTCATTGCAGGGTATTTTGTAAATTATATTATTTTGTCTACTTGAGTGAGTTTATAGGTCTGAATGCCACCCTAATTCCTGCCTTATTAAGAATCATACACAGGGTCTAAGATGTCCCCTCCTTATATGGTAAAACTACTGTAGACGGCTTATGTTCTTTCTTATTTATGTTATCATTACTAGTTTCACAATTATTCTTATTTTGGCCTTTTTCAATCTTTCTAATGAATTTTAAAGGATAGTTATTTAACACCAACACCTCTTCTATCTGTTTTATTTCATCATTAAGGTCTTTTTTCGTGCTACTTAGTGCCATTGCTCGATTTGTTAAACACTTAACAAAGCCTGCCTTAACAGTTAAAGGATGAGATGAATTAAAGTCTAAATATCTATTAGCAGAACGCGTTGGTTTTCTATAAACACTAGTGTGTAGTTTACCTTCTTCCATTCGTTTTATTTTACAATCTAACCTCACAGCTAATTCTCCTTGCTCATTTTCGGCTTCAAATGTGAGTTTTATTCCCTCCACTAGTGAGTTTATGTGTGTCAAGAAGCTAGAGATAAGTTCTGCTTTTAACACTGTGTGAGAAAGTGTCATCCACATATCTCCACGATATTTTTGGAGTAGGATTAAATGAATGTACTAAGAGCAATCTTTTCCCAGCTGTCCAAAAATATATCTGCTACGACTGGGGATATTGGTGATCCTATTGCTACACCTTCAGTTTGTCTATATTATTTTGCCTTGGAATTTAAAGATAGATGTGAGTCATAACTGAATTCCTAAAATAATTTTCTCAATGGGCAGCTTCGACCTATGAGTGGGTTCAGGATCTGCAGTTAATTCTTTTTTAACTGCTTCTAAGGCTGCCATATTGATTGGCATATTAGTGTACAGACTAGTTATATCAAAACTGACCATTCTTTCATTATTCTCTAATTGAATGTTATTTAGTTCCCTTTTCATTTCATATGAATCAGTTAGTCTAAAGTTTGAACGATTTCCAATGGGGCATAATATTAGAGCTGAGGGTTTTCATAATTCATAAATAGGGGTATTCCTGAAATCTACTATTGATCGTATGAGGTAACCTGGTCTATGTATTTTAATAGTACGATGTATTCTACTAACATTGTTAGTTTTAGGCATTAAATTAAACCATTGAGAGTCATCTAGTGACGGCTTCATTCTGCGTATTGAATCCGCTGTAGATTTTTTAACCTTAGTCATTATTGTATCTAGGGACTTCTTAATTTCCTCATATGGACCTATCTCAATATGTTCAGTGCTCGAAACGTCATCAGTAAATATTACTGTATAGCACACTGTCAGACCTTATCAAAACAAATTTTACCCATAATGGAATTTTTTCCCTTCACGTTCCTAGTGGAACATACGGCTTCAAGCTAGTGGCCTGAAGTTTCTGTAGCAGAGTTTATTTTACAGGATGGGGTTGCTAGCCTCATGCCCAACCTTTCCTCTTCACCAGCACTATTTCTGGCTTAGCGAGGTAAAGGAGTGCGTCGGCTGGGGATCGAACCCCGGACCATATGCAGGGTCGGCGAGCGTCCTAACCGCTATGCCACCGACGCACCATAATGGAATTACATAAAATTTATTTTAAATATCACACAGTGATTACCCTGTATTAACAAAACCAGCATTTATAGGAAACCGACACACACACACATTCTAATGCACCCGGAATCAGTAAAGAAGGGTTTAGTTAAAATGTCTGTTTAATCGGGCCAAGTGCCTAACTAACTCGTAAGCCGGAAGATTTAAATAATGAAATCAAACAAATTAAGGAAGTAATACTGGTGAACAACTAACTACCTACCAGAATTCATTTGAAAATATATGAAGAACCATAGAAAATCTAAGATTAGTAATAAAAATGACGAAAATAATAAAGAATTCAAAGCCTCTGTAGTACTGCCGTGTAAAGAAGAAACGTCAAAGGCTTTACGTAGGATTCTCAATGATGCTGGGATTAGTCAGGGTGGCATTTAAATCTATCCACCAACGAACTCTCTCTCTCTTATAAATAAACTTTGTCGGCTTAAGGAAAAATTAATGCAGTTTACCAAATACCGTGTAATGCTGACTGTGAGGTCAATTCCATAGGTGAGTCAAACTAGTAGATCGGGGTCAATTGGATTACTGGAACATGAAGCTTTAGCTAGACATAGAATAACTGACCCTGTTTAATTAAATAACCTTTAAAAATGCTCGGTTATCACACAATAGAATGGGCGGGACAGGGTGAGTATAAAAAGTAATATAATTACGTGGGAAGAGGGAAAGGTTAATCACTGAAGCTTTGTTTATCGATTCCACACCGTGCGCATGCAATTGGAATGACATATCGCTTCTACCGGGGATATGGAAAGTCGCAACAAACACCAAGGGGAGGTTGGAGAGAGAGAGAAAGTATATACATTGTGAGAGAAATTGTGAAGCCGTGTGATTAAATTGATATGATTAGGAGCAATAATCTACACTCGAAACATTATCATCCAGTTGTGAATATTGCATCACTCACTCACTGTGTGATGTTTAGAATGAAGTAATCTAATATGGAATGAAATTCTACCGTAGTGCCCAAATTCTACACTTAAATTAATGTTTCCGTGGCATTCATCAATCCGAGTTACTTCTTGGGACGACGAAAGCTCCGCAACAAAAACCAACCAGCTCAGAGAACACTACTAATTGCAAATCATTCACCTGAAATACAAATCTTCTCTATCATTTCAAAAAAAATAGGACATTAGTAAAACTGAACAGACAAAGCTAAGCTTACGCAATTCCATTATGGATAAAATTTTATTTCGATGATAAAGTCTCACAATGTGTGCTATACAGTGCTATATTTACTGATGACCACGTTTCGAGAACTATTGATTCCTGCTCATAATCATATCAACGCACTACTACTCGCATAACTTCCATGACTTCTCATCTCTTGATACGGTTGGTGGTCATATTTTCCAGATCTCTGGTATTGATGATGAGTCGTTCCCTATTGTAAATCCGATCACCACCACGACGTCAAGGTAGCAAGCAGCCACAGGTCTTCACATTAGACAAAGGTCTTAAAGCTGATGAACTCACAACCAGCACAGCACCGACAATTTCACAATAAGAAGGGGTCGAACTCAAAACCTGCTGGTGACAATTAGTTGAGCTGGTCGAACAAATCAATAAATAAATACAAAAAAAAAGAAACGTATTGATTATTACAACTTACAATTACGATTGAATGTCTGAATAACTATTTCAAGGAAAAGACGAGATGATATTGATTCACTGAGCAATGCTTCCAATAGAGGACTTTTCACACAGACAGAATCAGCAGGATCATTTTTAGACGGAGAATTGATTGTGTAGACTGAACTATTAAAATGCCAATTACACGCTAAGAAAAATACTGTTACAGTATATGAAAACATTTCACACTGGCGACTTTGTTCATTAGAGTTGCTGTTATTTTTATTATTATTAATATTATTATTACCACTATCCCCATTAGCATCAGCACTATTATTATTGCTTGTAATTGAGAGTTCACGATGATCAGTAAAATTTTCTAAATCGATTAAATTTGAACTAGTTGAACTCGTTGAATCGCATAATTTCATTAAATGACTGAAAAGTTCTCGATCAAGAGATGCTGAAAAAAAGAAAAGAAGGCAATATTTGCACAATATTAATTGTACACTACAAAGTAAGCGTAAGCTGGTAAACACTTACAATTTGATCCGTGTGTAACTCGCTCCACCCCACCCCACTATCCCCTCACTGTATACTATTACTCTGCAACCTTCTACCGTCAGTTTGATTCATTCTCTCATGAGCTTCCAACAGCAAGTCACATTATAAATCAGTGCTATCTACAGGCAAGTTAACAAGGACTCGTTTTTATTACGTAACTCCTCTACCATAGTATGCATACGCTTACTTTAAAACAATTAGTCCCTTTTATAAATTTGGATAGTGTTATTGGAAGAAGGAGATTATCTGAAAAATGTAATGTGACATATTTGCGCTATACATTATTATGATATTGGCTGCATAAAAAGTCTTTTTGACAGCAGCGTTCAGTCTTTGTCTAGTTATCAAGCTGCTTTGATGCCCCATATAGGGTAGCTTGATAACTAGACAAAGACTGAACGCTGCTGTCAAAAAGACTTTTTATGCAGCTAATATCATAATAATAGAGAATGTAAAGCCCTTCGAACATGCGAAAAGTGACGTCACATCCCACTGTATTTACCAATTTGAATGTATGTGTGGACACACATACATAGGGAGGACTCATCGATCTCTGCAAGTAAGGGCTTCAGAGAATATTACTAAATTGCTCCAGAAACAAATGGAATCTTTAGAACCTATTAACGATGAGAACAGGAGGCCTAGCTCCTTTATTGCGAAACATATTATAGAGACAGGACATAAAATTGACGTTAACAGCTCTTTTAAACCTACCTATAAAACGTGTTTGGGGCGTATCCTAAAGTTTGTGGAAGCCCTAGCAATTAGAAAGTTTAAGCCACCTTTATGCGTTCAAAAACAATTCATCATCACATTAAACCTTACTTGGTAAATTTTGTTTTGATACCATAGCAGATGTACTATTACCTCTGTTATTTGGTTTAGTGGTCTTCATTGTTACTTTGACCTTGAATATGTCCTTTAAACTTGACCTGAGTCTATTTTCCCACCTCTTACCTCTTTATTAATTTCATATATTTAGATAAAGCAATAAGAAGGCGTAATTTGTCTGAATCATGTCATGTGTATTTGCGCAACACATTTCGAACAATCTGATCACACACGGACTTGTCATAGGAATATATATGAAATTAATAAAGAGGTAAGAGGTGGGAAAATAGACTCAGGTCAAGTTTAAAGGACATATTCAAGGTCAAAGTAACAATGAAGACTACTAAACCAAATAACAGAGGTAATAGTAAATCAACTATGGTATCAAAACAAAATTTACCATCTATGCTATAGACGAAGTTGGTAGTCTGACACCTGCGTCTATTGATTTTTCCACAATCCATTTGTTTTTCCGACCATTTCGAGATATGCTCTCCTACCCTCACATGCAAAGCACGATTACTCCTCCCTATGTATGTGTGACCACAAACACGAAAATTGGCAAATAGTGTGGGATGTGACATAATCACTTGTGAACTTTTGAGGTTTGCAGTCGAGCATATTTTCGGATTTTTCAACAATTACAAGCCGGGCTGCATAATAGGTCAAGGGTACTTATTGAAATACACCCAGGCTTTAGTTATTCATAAACTTAAGCCCCCCCCCCCCTGTGTATTCAAAACCAGTTTAATATTACTCTTAACCCACCTACCTTGGTAATCCTTATTTGATTGGATTACCAAACGTTGTGTTAACTATTCTTAAATCCTTTTTTCTCTCACTTTGTTTAATTTAACTGCCCTTAATTTTTTCATATATATCGACTTGACAAGTAAATGTGTGATTAAATTGTTCGAAATGTGTAGCACAAATACATCACAATTTTCAGATAATCTCCGTCTTCTAATAACACTATCCAAATTTATAAAAGGGACTAATTGTTTTAAAGTAAGCGTATGCATACTATGGTAACGGAGTTACGTAATAAAGACGAGAGGTACGTAAAATGATGAGTATACTAATAAATTGGGTGACAATGTGGTGAGTTCAACTCAAATCATAGAAACAGGAGACAAACCAAATTACACTATATCAAAGGGGGGAGGGGAGGTTAAAACTTTAATAATTTATTTAGGCTACGAGGAGATGGTGAGAAGCCAACGAAATAAGCAATGATGGTACCATATTATTCTGTAAAAACTGCTGTTCTTGCTTTATTCTAACTCATAGATGTTAGTAACAATATATCTAAGTTTTGAAGGAAGGGTGAAAGTTATACAATCACTTAATTACGGAATTCAAGATAAGTTAATTCGTAGGGGGTTAGCAACAAGTCATTACATAATCAAGGAGTTTGTAAGATAATGACGACTCGCAAGAATTACGTAAAATTCAAACAAATTGATAGAATTAGCTAGAATTGTAAATAAGATAACAAAGTCAAAAGATGGTTAGTTACAAGGGTAGAGGAAAAGTAATCGACTTTCAAAACTTAATAAATCTTATGTAGCTGGGGCCATGGCAAACAAAAGGGCTGTACAAATTTCTTTTGAACTCACACACAGATTTGGCTTGTCCAGATGAATACCGACCGCCTCTGCTGCTGTATGTAAAAGTTACATTCGTAGAGCATGTGGCGAATAACTGGTTGAAATACAAAAAATACCTTTGAAAACCTGGTTAGACTCAACTTGATGAGCTAGTGTATTGTGCTGAGGATAGCAGCTTTATTCGAACCTTTACTATACCAAGATGGGAGGTATTCAGAAATTCGATGGTGAACTTGTTTGATCGTACGCTCAATGTAACTAGCTTCACACGAGCAGTTAAACTGGTAAATACACATGGAAGAGGCGAAACAGGGCAGTTTGTCTTTTTTTGTTGAACTAAGTATTCGTCGGCTAGTGAATACGCAGCATAGCTTAGCTGAATTGAAAGTCCTTTTGAAGGTCCTTCTACCGTTAGTCTTACCCTAAATTTAATCCCAACAGCACTGACTGACTGTGTCGCCCTAGGTATCATGAAAGTGAAAGTGTGGCGGACACTTATAGTAAAAACCAGCCAATCTTTTCATATCCTCTTTCTTCAACCGCCATATGTCGTGGCCGTGAATTAGGAGGGTACATACTGTTTGGCTGGACATCACGTGTGTAATAAATAGGACACAGATCGGCAAATATCCAACCAGTATTATGTATCTGTGCTTAGATTTAATCAGCAACCACGCCATTCGGGCTGATGTAACTCTCCCTTTAGCGGTCAATCCTGATACCGTCGACCTACTTATTATTATCTTCTTGGGTTCTGAGAGCTGCATACGGCCTCAACAGCATATCTCTCCTGTCGTCTGTAGTCTTCCTCATCGGGGCCCACGACTGCGCACCAGCTCTCATTTCTTACTTAACATACGATCTACTCTACATCACCTTTGATCGCCCTACTTGTTGTTCCTCATTCGAATTTCGTTCGAATGATGGCCTGGCGCGTGATGTCACTTAACAGTTTCTTCAGGAAGTGTCCAACCCATCTCCATTTCCTTCAGGAGATTTGTTGGGCAATAGGTTCCTGGTTGATTTATTCTCAGAGCCTATTGGTGGTGTTGATCCTTTTTGGTTACCGATTTTATCTTCAGTAAGGAGCCAGCGAAGTGGGCAGCTGTTGATAAAAGTCTGCAGCAGTCGGTCAGAAATGTTTTTCGTGTCGCAAATTGCAAGTTTCTGACCCACATAGAAGAAGTGACTTAACACTGGCATTGAAGATCCAAATCCTGTTTTTTGTGCTGAGTGCAGGAAATTTTAGAGCGATAAAAGTCTGTCTTAACTTTCCAATTCTGACTGGTTTTAGACTTCCTCCACGTTTGTACCAACTGACTGTAGTTGAAAGTATGTTGGCTAGAAAATTGGAGGAAGTGATCTCTTTGAAATCTCCTCCGTCAATAGTCATTGGTGTTTGCTGCTTGCTGTTGTTGGTTGCTTATCTTCACTACCTCTGTCTTCTCTATATTTGCTTGAAGTCCTGTATACACTACCTGCCTCTTCTGAAAACTTGTTGCTTTTCGTCTGTAGATCTTCGAGTTCTAGTCAGTGAAGTCCAGATGTTCTACTCTTCACGTCAATCCAACTTATGCGAAATCTTATTGCTCCCTCCAGTCCATCACAAACATGGAATATCATCAAGGATAGTAGCCAGCCGCCTTATCTTACTCCCGTCTTCTTTTCAAAGGCTTCGCTGAGTTTTCCGTTGTAGAACTTCGCAAAGAAGTGCACCAAGTCCATATAGTACACATAGAAGGAGGGTATTGTAGTGAGCTATAAGTGTGCGGAAAAGAAAATATTAACATGTAAAGCCATGATGATTTAGTGACCATGGAAAAGATCACAGAGACACTGAATACACCTCAGCTACTGAAAAAGACTTTGAGCCATATCTATCACCAACAGTCTCTAGGTATCACAGGGACCCCAAGTGGGCAGTATACAAACAAGGTCAACAAACAGACACAGGTTTTCCTGGATATAGTAAAATGGATTTCACATCATGAACTGATATCGGTCAGAGAACCATTGGAAAACCACCAGGGAGTATCACCAGACGGCTGTTTTTATTGTCGTAGTTAGGCGCTCTCCTCATGAATGCAACCCCACCCACCCATCAGGGTTCGAACTCAGGGCCTTCTGGTTACAAGGTAAGGCAAGCTCGTAAACCACTCAGCCACTGGGACCTGATCCAATGGCCAGCTCATGAATTCTAACCTCTACCAATTCGTGATTAATTTGGAGCGACTGGCGACTAGCCAATGTCATCGCTAGCAAATGACTATTTTTCCTCACACCCGACCTGCTGGTTTTCCAAGCGATGTAAGACCACGATGAAATCCTATAACCAATCAAACCCTACAAACCAACACTTGAATACAGCTTTTTTTAAATGGTGTGAAAAACAGTTAAAGATTTATTGAAATTCAATAGAACAAGCAAAAAAGAAAGGTTATCCTTACTATATAAATCCACAGGAAGGCTTGGTGAACGCGCAATCAGTATGGACAAAAATCGTAATCTTAAAGCAAGTTGTGGAATTTCTAAAATTACAAAATAAAGTGTAAGAAGAAAAAAAATTAAAATACAGAAACAATTCACAGATTTTTCTTACGTAAACTGTGTATATTTGATGTATACTCACAGCTGGAGATGATCGGTGAACAAGCTCTAAGATCTCTCTATATATATTGGCACACATGTCAACGACGTGTATATAGTGTCTGCGCACAACCTCAGAGGGACTGAGATCTCCCATTAGATGCGGTGGACTTCTCATTGGTAGAATTCAGTTAGCACTAAGGTCTAGACAATAGCGACAGTGGTTTACTTTTCCACAATCTCCTCGTTCAATGACCAGACACAGTCTATTTTCCATTATAGAAATGGTTTTATTTTGATAAATCACACAGTGGAACATCAGAATAAATTGAACACGTATTTTTCTCGACAAGTAGGAAAGACGGTTTCTTTGGTAACGGACATAAGGCTTTGGTTTGGTTTCATTATGACATCATCTATTCTTATAATGAAACTAAACCAAAGCCTTGAGTCAGTTAGCAAAGAAACCGTCTTTCCTACTTGTCGAGAAAAATACGTGTTCAATTTATTCTGATTTTCCACTATCTCCAATTCAAATGCAAATCTTAGCACTTGGACCCAAGTTTTGTGAAGCAACGTCAAAAATCACACAGTGTTATACAATAACGTTTTGAGCACAAACTATTGCTCATAATCATATCAAGGTATCACTCACACATCTCATGGGAGATCTGGTTCCCTCTGAGGACATGAGTTCCTTCAAAGATGCAGATACGCCTTGCTGGCTGACTGGTGAGTGCCAACTAGCGCGAAACCTAGGTTCAAGGCTTCCTGCCGATTGCCTCCAACTATCTAATATCATCAAATCAATGTGCAGCGTGATGGTGAGCTACCTAGAATGGTTGCCACATTGCAAACTTGAGTGACTGATAGAATTGAGTCTGCACCAAGGAAAGGACTAAACACGTCACACTAGTTACTAGTGTCCAATGAAAATAACACTGAATCGGAATAGCATAAAAAATTGGTAATGATAGTAATACAGAATTGGAGATGGTAGTTAGGAGATTATGGGAAATACGTGCCCAGCTAATGAGGACAGTGGAAAATATAACCAAGCGGAGACGTGCTGTTGAAGCGCTATGTTCCTCTGGAAACCCAAGACGAAACACTATTGAGAATTATAATTTGAGGTAAAAAAAAAGAAAGCAAAACAAGAAAAGTACAATCAATAAAACTGCTTACCCTGTTCTGTAGTGCATCGTATTTCTCGAATGAGTTCATTAGGAAGAACTGATTCAAGACAGATATGAATACAAGCAGAATCTAAAGAACAACATATTCCAATACATCTGAGCAATTTAGCGCGTATTTCTTGATTTGTTTCACGTTGATATAAACCGATTAGAGCACGAACCGATCGGTATTCAGATACACGAAGATAGCATACAACCAATTGATGATCAGATCTTTCCTAAAATAATTGTGATTAAATCATCAGGTGGAAATGAAAAAGTGGAACAGTATTTACTCGTCAATATATCAAGGAATTTATCTAAAAGTTATTTATTATAATCATGGTAAAGAGGGGAATGAAACGTGGCTTGTGAACATTTAATCTTAATTTGTACTGTTGGATCGCTGATGAACTTCTTAGTTATTTCTGCATTATAACCACTTCATCCCAAACAGTAACAATTATACAAAATGGACTATTCAGAATTTTTATACATATTGCAACAATTTAACTCCTTTGATAAATATGTAAGATACATAAATCTTAAAATACTACTACTAATAATAATAATATGAATAATGAAACTACTATAAACAGAAACATTATTATAATAATATTATTATTCCCTTAGGTTCCAAATGGAGCATAAAGCTTCAAAGACACATCTCCACTTTGCTCTATTTTCTACTCTCCTCCTCACTACACGATCTCCTCCGTGTCACCCTCGTACCGACGACCCACGCGTCACTTCTCATTGGAATTCCACTCGGACAATACCCTGGCTGGCACGCGATGTCACCCAACGACCTCCTCGAAGTATGACCGATCCGTCTCCACTTCCTCTTACATATCTGTTGAGCAATCGGCCCTAGGCTGGTTTGTTCACAGCCAGAGTTTCTTGCTGCTAATTCTTTCCCGTGATCTGCCCATTTGATCTTCAGTATGGAGCCAGCGAAGGTAGCTGTTGATAAAAGTCTGCGGTAGCGTGTTGAAAATGCTTTTTGTGATACGCTGGCTGAGTTCCCAACCCGTATAGAAGGACCAACTTGATATCGGTGTTAAAAATCCGAATCTTGTTCCTTATGCTGAGTAAAAGCAGATTTCCAAACTGACTTCAGGTTGATGAGGGAACACCTTGCCTTTCCGACTCTGGCGGGCTTTGACATGTTCATCCGTTCCGTTCCGCCTGTGGTTGAAACTGTGCTTCCTGGGCAGATAAGTGACTTACTTTTTTTTACTTTGCTTCGGCTATCTCCTACGGAAGGATGAGCCGGCTTCATGAACTTCTCAAATCATCGCTACCCAGGCGCAGCGATCTGATGAAGAGAGTTTACGAAGTTTCATGGGAATTTGGTACGAGTGATGTCCCCAGAACCACTCGGCCTTTTGTTTGATAGTGCAGCTCTAGCCTTTACACAACCAAGTGTGACCTACAAGGCAGTAGGAGTGGAGTAGGGAGTCCACTATCCATTGGCAGCCGGTGACCGGAGTTCGGTTCATACGCCTTTTTGAATGGGGCCAGACATCCAGGACATCCAACAAGCCCTTTGTCCATACGTATGCCGGTGAGCTCCAGTGAGCTTCATACGCCAGTCGTTGGAGGTTTGAAATCAGGAAGTAACCTCTTTCAAATTATTTCCGTTGATGGTGATTGGTGCTGCTTGTTACCACTGATGCTTTTGGTCGACTGGTTGTATTCATCACCTCCGTCTTCTCTGTGTTCACCTGGAGTCCTGTCTTCTGGTGGGAATATATTGAAGTATAAGCAGATAGTATCATAGATAACACATGCAATAATCATCTTCGCTGTACGTTGCAGTTCAGTTACTGATTTAACTTCTTTTCTGACACTATGCATAAAATTCAATTTTGATAAAATCAAAGTGTTGTTACTGATGACCACATTTCGAGTACAATTTATTACTACTCATAATCATATCAAGGCACAACTCACATAACTTTCTTTCCTGACATCCGACAACTAACTCTTCACACAAAACTCGTGGTGAATATGGTGGTATAGTAGAATTTTTACACTGACTAGCTGCACGAGTATAAATTCCCATGAAATTTCTTCTGGTTTTACCCCCCTTAAAGATAGACAAGGAAAAGGTTGAGAATATTAAAGCGAGTGTTCAGAGTCAGACAAGATAACTTTAGCTAACTGCTTGCAAACATTGAAGGGCCTATCAACAATAATATAATGTCAGTTAGTTGAGTCAAAGGCACACACACACCACTAAATCTGCCTACCTACAGCCTTCAATGTTCTACGTAACATGACAGTCTTTTTTGAGAAGTCCACAAAAGAATAAGGCCTATCAACAAATAAGAATGGGGTAAAATACATCATTCAATGAAATGTAAGAGAAGAGGTTGAATTATAATACCAGAAAGTATCAACTTCCTCATTGTGTATGTCATATGTCTAACGAGAAATCTTCTTAGATATCAACAATCATATGAGACAACCAACAGAGATTCGAAGAGAAACTGATGCTGAGATAAGAATCTATTCATCATATAAGAAAAATCGAATGCAGAAACCACAGGGACAGAAATGGTTTGATCGTCAGCATATTTATTAATGCAATTAGCTTTGGAAAACTGTGGAAGGCAAACTAGATGCTGTTAAAATAACTTTCTTCAAAATAAAAAGTGACTACTTACCAGTAAGGTAATCAATTCATTCAACCGTTCAAGAATATCATATTGATCATCATGTAACCGCCAATTACATTCTTGATCGTTACTTTGACGTGATTCAAAGAAACG
The DNA here is from genome assembly GCA_944472155.2 of Trichobilharzia szidati. Lineage (NCBI taxonomy): Eukaryota > Metazoa > Platyhelminthes > Trematoda > Strigeidida > Schistosomatidae > Trichobilharzia > Trichobilharzia szidati. Next base: position 27,977 of record CALYDE020001102.1, read on the forward strand.
AAATTTAATGTTAAGTAAACACCAATCTGGACTTTGTGAGTACTCCTCTTCTGTTTTTTCTACATCAGTCGACTGGAAACCGAAATTCAGAGTAAATATTATGATAATAATAATAATTTGCTTTATTCTGATATAGTACCTGCTATACAGGTCTGTCTGTTTTCAACATAGAAATTTGCACCGATGTGCAGCAGTTCAAGTCGCCGCACTCCCTCCATGTAGCACACAAAGCAAGTGAAGGAAGTAGGAGAAATGCATATTAGAGACAGTAAACAGAGGTGTGAGACAAAGGTATAGTAATAACGAAGAACAAAACAGTTTCATTGGAAATCATAAGTCACAAGGAGTGGATGCATCTGCGCCACAGAACGATTTTGAGACATGTCACCAATTGTTTCCAGCCATTGGTTTTTACCGTCCCGAGGACCCCAATCATTCAGGAAGTCTACACCTTCCTACGTGGCTTAGACTAACTGCTGTAGATTTCATTGACTGGTGCCGCCATGTTTTCGTTTGACCACCGGTAGCTCTTTTCCAACCTAACCCTATGTCAACTAACATTGCCCATCGGTCGAGGAAGGCGATGACTAGGCATACGTAACACATGTCCTAACCATCTTAATCGGTGTAACTTCACAACCTCGTCGATTGGTTTCCCCTCCTTAAGTAGCACTTGACGGATGCTTAACCTCAATATTACTCACCACCACTTAACACGGTAGTTAGAACGCAGGCACCTATGATCAGAGACAGCTAGCCAATCAAGCTTTTCATGTCTTCCACTTTCAATGGCCAGGTCTCACAGCCAGTCATAAAGGAGAACGGAGCGAACCGCTGAGTAGTACACACGCCCTTTGGTCGATAGCCAGCCGGATATCACTTCTATTCCTAAGATGGCGTAAACTGGCAAATGCCACACGAACCTTCTGTATGTGTGCCCGAGATCGCAGTCAAAATAAAACAGGAAGACGGAAGACTAAAGGAGCATGTTTTTTTATTCTACCACCACATATGACATCACTGAAAAGATGTCAAAGGTTTCACTCACGATGAATACTTTCATACACGCGTTGCTAACGCACCAAAGTTTCAAAAATCAAGTAACCATTCCAAATTTCCACATTAGTACATGTTCATCTGCGGTTTAATGACAGGCTACCTGCCAGCCATGCGTAAGGTTCAGGTTCAACTCCTAGCCCACGCAATCCTCAACCTTACCCCGGAAGGAAAGAAGACTGGATGTGAGGCTAACAACCCTACTCTTAAAAAACGAACACCAAGGCAACTGAAACTTTAAAATTTGAAGCCCGATGTTCAACTCAGAACGCAAAGAATAAAGAAAGCGTAAACACACACAGGAGATGAGCAAATATTAGTGACCATATTACCTTCCATATTAGTTTGTTTATTAGATGTATCACACAGTGAAACAGTATTATTTACTGGATGACAAGGTTTCGAACAAAATTTATTGTTCATAATCATATCAATTGTAATCACACGACATAGAAACTTGAGTTTTACAGTTTTCTTTGTCTTCTCCTATTTGTCGTCGCAGGGGTAGTAGAATTTCCCAGATGTCCGGCTAGACAGGAGTTCAGTCATTCCTATTACACGTATTCTCAGCCAGTTGATTCGATAAACAAAGCTTCTCTTATCAATCTCCCCTTCCACTCTACTGTGACATTAGATTTTAAAACTGTCATCCTATCCCATCCTATTGTATAGTTGTGTGTAACTGCAAGTAGTAGGTGCTATAGCTGAACTATTCTCTAGATTTCTTACCTTATTCGGGCCAGCCAATCTAGATTTTCCTAGATTTTTATGCTCGGCTAGTCTGTCTACCCCTGTTCTACTAATCTGACCTGACAATCATTGCATGTAGGGTATTAGATAAACTAAATTGTTTTGTTTTAAAGACTCCACAGGATCCTTTAACCAACAGAGCTTGTTACTGAATGAGTGTGTGAGGGGTTTGAATGCCAGTCACTTTTATTCCCGCTTTGTTAAGAATTCTGAGTAATGCTTCCGAGGTTCCTTCCTTGTATGGAATTACTACTGATGATTAAGATTCCTTATTGTTGGTGTTGTCTTGCGCATATTTGACATGCATGTCGTCATTATTATTCTTATTACCATTATTATTATCGTTATTATCACTATCACTTTGTTCGAAACGTCATCAAGTAAATAATACTGTTTTACTGTGTGATACGTCTAATAAACAAACTTATATGGAACTACTTACTACCACAGTGCCCAAGTTTTACACATATATTAACCATATTACCTTCTTATCGGCTTGGAGATTTTCTTTCAAACCTGGTATTACAGAGGATAGCATACCCATCAATGCTGAATACACAAATCCACAATCTGAATAAGAACAATTTGTTGCTAGTCTTATTGTGTCCAGTAGGCGGTATTCGAAATTCTTTGGCAAAATAATATTCCCTTCAGACTTTGCTACTATTAAGGGAAAAAAACCCAGAAAAAAGTAAAATAATCTTTAACATTATTTGTTCTTATAGCAATAAATATGTCGCTCTATCGGATAGACAATATAAAAGTATGCAATAATAATGAATCATCAATACGATAAGGATCGTTGTATCTAGGAGCCCATAAAGAGTGAATGCATTCGCGTCAAAGAAAACGATTTTGTGCCATGTAACCAATAGTCTCCAACCTTTGTTTCTTGGCGTCTCTAGAACCCCAGCCAGGCAGACAACACCTTCCTGCGTTGCTCAATCCAACAGTCACACAAGCAGATTTACACTACTTGGCTACCGCGAATCTGTTGAAGGGGTAAATATAATCAATTCATCTGCCAGGTGTTTACTTGCTCATTTCTCCAATGCATCATTTGGTCTACGTATGAGATTATCTAACCTAGAATCTTAGATACTATGACAGTCAAGAGAACCGCCATATGATTACCACAGAAAGAATTACCTCCATTCTTATAAACTTGGATGATCAAGGATTTACACCGGTCTAATGTAACTATCTCAGCTCCCCACACATCACTTAATATCTTACTTAACCCAGTCAGCAGTTCGTCGGCAATACCATTAAACACCTCTGCAGTCATGCCACAAGGTGCCACCAATTTGCTTAGTCTCAGAATAGAGGTACCTTCTACAAACTCATTACAGTTGGAGGACCAAAGTCCCATTCAGGTCATTGCTAGGTGTTGGGCTGTAAGCCCGTTACACTACTCCTCAAAGTTACCTCCAATGTTAGTCTCTTTTCCTGAAAAATAATCAGAGTCAGCTAATCGGAAACTGTATGACTTATTATTTGTCTTTTACAAGCAGATTCCCTAGAGCGCCTAAATAGTTGTCTGATGTTACCCACCATCGATGATCTTTCCATCTCTTTGACGTTTGTAGCTAATCACTATTCCGGGTTGTCGCAAAGAACTTTATTCAGCTTCCATTTGTACAAATCTTGCTCTTCGTCACGTTTGGAATCTGTCGGTATCAGGGCAACAGTGAAGAATAGACACCAACTGCAGACGATCCTGAAACAGCCAATCAGATTCTTCTAGGTGAGAAGTGGTACTAAATTTACAAAGAAGTGTATCTACGATATATACGTAATAAAAAGGGCATCTATCTCTCATATGTCGCAAAAACTGGCCCCAGATTCTCATAGAAGTGGTTATTGACATATCACCTTATAAAGACTTCCTCATATTAAGTGGTTGCATTCGAATGAGTAACCGTCAGTAACCCGTCAATACTTCTTCAGTCATTATCCCTCCACATACGTGTTTTCTTTCTCCCTACCAACCCATTTTCGACAGAGAAGTCAAAAACCAAATCTAGGAGATATTTTCAACGAGGATTATGACTAACTACCATCTGTAATGCTGAGCTATCTGATTGGTCGAATCAAGGTCACTTGACTCTTGCCGGAGTTAGTCTTCTTGTGTCAAGAAATCCGACCCTCATGCCCAATAGTTGTATTGCATGCTGCTCATTTAGCCTTACAGCACTCGCACTAATTACTATTCTACATTTTTGTGGTGAATTCCGGTTTTACAGAAAATCCTTGTGAGCTCTGAAACTGAAGTTCGCCCGGAAACGTCAAAATGTCATCAGTTCATGCTGGAAGATATTTAAAAAAACTCACTTGCTGCTTGAGGTATACGTTCTTTAGGATCAGTTATCTTTAGCTCAGAAAAGTCTCCAGATAGTTTCACATCATCAGGTGTATGCATGTGTTTCTCTCCGATTATCTGCAACAAACGTCTGGGGATTATGAAATCGCAACTAGAAACAATAATACTCAAGCAAATCCTCCTTCCCCCAAACATTTTCTACCGTTTTATCAGCCAAGTTGACTAATGCTTTTTTAGCACACTCAACTTTGATGTCTTCATCCCCAGTCTGAAATATCAATGTTACATGCAAATATAAAGTACCTCGTATTTTTCGACAAAATTTGATGGAACGCAACCTAAAGTTCCATCTGTCTTACAAACCAAACGCCAATTCTGAATTTCTTCACGAATATCTAAGAAAATTTCATTCTGAGAGAACCTTAAAGTTCCTGGAAAAAGGCCAGGGTAAGCGCACACCGCTCGCAACATTCTGAAAGTTGTGTAGGTCGCACAACATTAAGCATTAAAACAACCATCCAATATCCAATATCCTGATTACGAGCTAGTATAAACCAGTGATTTCTTTGAGCTCGCTTCTTGATTTTAAGGTAGAGGTTCCAAATCTTCGGTGAACTTATGTGTCATAAGTAGACTTCCGACTTTTGAAGGATAGTTTCAAGTCACCTCATATTATTCTATGTATTTTATAGGGCCAGTCTTGTTTGGAATAGAATAAAAAATCTATTTTGTTGGTATTCTAAGAAAATTATTTTTGTTCGAAATTTCATGAATGTGATAAGCTTTTGAACTTTCTTCCAAAGTCAGATAAAATACATTAGTGTCAGTTGCACTGGCTCTAGTGAAATACCAAAGGAATGGCACTCACGCAAATATGGCCCACCCTGAAAACAAGTGTTGTGGTTAAAAATTTCCTAAAAGCATTAGTCAACTTCATTCGACATTGAGTGCCTACCTACACTGAATAAATGGAATAACCAAGTCGAAGCTACGTTGTGGGGAATCCGCGTTGCTTAACAATCTGTCGTGTTACATCTGGTCGTTCGTACATGAGCCCTAGCCACTGAGGTAATCATCACTTTACCTTTTTGATCCCTGAATATATCTCGTAATCTGGATAATCGTTTGGTTGTTTCTATTGGCCTCCGTTGTCAATAGAACGAGTACTTTGGAAGTTGGAGGATAAACACTTTTATCCGAATACTGCGTATCATTTGCAACCGTCTTTATCCACCATCTCATATATCACCGTATTACGCGGCAAATTCTATATTTATTTTAATATTCCGGATAAGAGCATTGTGAATGTTGAGGAGGCTAACGAGTGTTTTCCTAAGGATGCGGAAATCTGACACACATTGAAACGCATTACGTTCTTGAGGTAGGGTGACTGGGAGTAAACAGGATGGTATTACACCTTATGTTGGATATTCGATGAAAAAATTGGGATATAATTTTTAATCACACCTATGTAGAAAAGTCAGCCTCTTCTGATCCGACTTTCTCAGTTGTAACTGGTAGCAGGATCCTCTATTGTTCTCAGAAAATTAGGTCAGCTTAGTAGCATACTGGACAATAACAGTAACTGCCCTCTAGCTACTGATATCGGCCATTGCATGGGAGGATTCTAGTTGGTTCAATTAACTTTTCAAGATTGAGCTTCATGGACTGTGTTTCGGATGAATTTTATTTTCAAACGCATCTCAAGAAAGCTAATCGATCTACGTAGTCATCATTGGAGGATAAGTGGCCGAGGTATAACTCCTAGCATTATGGAACATTCATAAAGAAAAGTAATAATGGTATAAATTTGTTGCTTCTGCTAAATCATGGGATTTTTCTGAGATAACCCTGCAAGTCTCGGTTCAACTTTTATTCTTATTCTCCCTGTACTGCCTCCAGATTCTACAGTGTTTTGGCCAAAAGTACTGTAGCTCAGAGGAGATGGGGAGGTACTACAACCTTTTATACTCCGGCGTTATGTATAAACAGCAACGATTAATCATCTTACCGGAATGAATCCAGTGGATGAATTCAGGTGAAGTTATTTCAACTGTATCCTGGGCAGATCACAAGTGGGTTGTGCAGGCAGTGTCTTAGGGCCACTCCCATTAACACTCAACGTTAACAGCATTTGTAACTGCTTCACCTCAGGTAAACCATTCCCATATGCTGACGAACTCAAAGTCGTTTATTCCTACAGCAGTCATGAATTAAGTAAAAGTAAATAAAATATATCTTGAACTAAGTAGTCTCGCAACACAGTGTGCTGAATCTTTTCTAAAGTTTAACGTCGACAAATGCGGCCGGATTTGTAGTGGCAACAGTAAAATTGAACTAACTCTTGAAGTAAACGAGCAAAAACTAGCCAAGCTCAACTCAGTCGTAGGTTTCGGTGTCATATAAATTAAATAAATAAATTTATTCTCATAGTACAGTACATGAGGGACGCCAGTTTACAGGCATCATCAAATTGTTACAGAAATAGAACCATATAATTCAATCACAATTTACAGGCAGTAGCAAGATATGCTTTACATGTTCGCTGGAGATTATACATACACTTGATAAATGTTAATCCCAGTAGTATAAAACAGCCTTTTCACTTATATACAATCACTTCTATGCAAAGTTGGAAGAATCCGCTAGATTGTCAGTGAGTGCAACACATCAGGAAATGCAGAAGTATTGTCTTCGCATTAACAAAAAACCAGGTCTTTGATGGATGGATTATAAGTGCCTGGGAAAAAAATAAAGCTTGAAGTCAATATTCATACATAACATTTTGTGTGCAGAATCCTCAAATTATAGTTCATTGATGTGTTATTTTGAAATCAGTGATGTGTTTATCTCATTTGATCTGCAATGTCATTGTTGGGAGTAAATACATAATCTTTAGACTCATTAATTAATGGATTTCTACCGCTTGTGGGTATTTTCTTAGCATGAGGAAGGTTTATGAATTTCAGCTATTCCGACAGGAGTTGAGAATATTAACTGCTCAGCAACATTATGGATATAAGTTCATCACATTATCTAAGGAAAGGTGGGTTGCAGTTGGTGAGGGATATATGGTGCCCAACGAGCGTTCATCTGTCCTTGTGATGTTAAGGTGAGTTATACCTTTTTCATGTCGTCGGTTTATGTCCATCTTATTCCACTTATTGTGTTGGGTAGTAGTTTTACAAACGAAATTTCTTGTCTGTTTGAGGATACATATCTTGACCGTTAATCTTTTATCTAGAATTATAAATATAGGCAAAAAACGACAGGTGTAGTATTTAAGCTTATACATTAAATGGACCTATAATTTCGGAGGCTCTCAGATAGGAACTAGAACTACTATCGTTTGCAAACTCTTGTAGTTTGTCATTAGGCACCTTTTTGAAGGAGGCCAATGTACATCTTGCCCGGTACGTTTGAACCAGGTAACGCTTTTGCACGTGTTTTCGTTTATATTCATTTATTGCTTACTGTTGATTGATCTTTAATAACGATGGGCCGAAATTCTAAAAAGAGTGTTCGTGTGAACATCAGTAATTTAGAAAAAATACAACCAGCTCGTCTTATAACACATTACCACCCCTTATTATTAGTAGTTCACCCAACAGAAAAGACTCGAACATAACTCTGACCCCTGTAATACAGGTGGAAGATGTTCTGTCTGAAAAGGTAGAGCTCTCTTACTTGACATGCATTATTAAAGAGATGCAGCTACAGATAAATGAATTAAAAATGAAGTTAAGTTCATTAGGATGTATACCCGAAACTATCTCGCTTATGAAAAAGGAACTGCAGGATCCTGCAATCCTAAAGCTTTTTAATATGACCTCTAGAATGACGCCTACTGACTCAAAAAAAATGCGGAGTTAGAAAACGCCATTGACTTTCTATCCAGCGAAGTTGTTAAAAGGCTGGCTTCGAAACAAAACGTTATAGTGTACAATGTACCAGATAGCGAGCCCATAAAGTCGGTCCAGCACTCATTGCTGAAGGCTGCAAATCTCTTGAGTGCACCCTGTCAGTGCATTCGCCTAAGTAAAAAAGACCTAAAGCATCTATGTCCCATACTCTTTAGGTTCGACAGCTACATAACAGCTGAACGATTTAAGAAGGCCGAAGATCTCCTGGCTACTGCCACTAAATTCAAGACTATTAAAGTAGTGTCCGATAAAACAACTAACCAAAGGCAAGCAACCAAGAACCCCTTCAATGCAAAGTTGAACACACCGAGAAATGCACCTGGTATCAGTGCTAAAGTGTCAACGGATTCAGAAGCACAGCAAGTCACCTGTATAGTGTTGGGAAAGAAATCGGCAAGTAAAAGCGACTCGAAACTCAGTAAGAGCAGTGTCACTGGGTGCAATCTTAAAGCAATTTGCATATAAACATGGTAGAAGTAACTTGGATGCTGCGGTTGTCTTATATCTTATGTTGTTTCTTGTTTAGACAAAGGTGCCAAATATGTTCGTGGTGGTTTCCTAGACTGCACGTCTACGTTTGACTCTGTACCTAGGGGCCTTTTATTAAATAAGCTCTCCTTGACGCACACAGCATCCTGAGCTAAGAGTTGGTTGCATTCTTATTTCTCTGATAGGATGCAGTATACTGCATATAATGGCAAATCTTCCTCTGCTTTGCTTACAAAAGCCGGTGTTTCTCAAGGTGCCGTCCTCTCTCCTTTTCTTTTTTCTTTCTTCCTACACGACCTGCCACATTTAAACGAAACTAACTTTGTCAAATATGCTGATGATCTGACTGTATCACTGCCTATCACTTCCGAGTCTGACTGCTCCAAACTTAATAGCTTTCTGTTGGACATCAGCAAGTGGTCTAAGTCAAATGGTCTTATGTTAGATCCTTCCAAATGTCAGGCAGTTAACTTTACCTTCGAGCATCGGCGTGACATACATGAACTAGTTAGTTCCCATGATGCCTGTAGCATAGATGGCACTAAAATTGAAATCGAGTCAAGCATTAAATACCTTGGATTGGTTCTTCCCTCTTACCTTTCATGGTCATCTCACATCTTATCAATCTCTAAGAAAACGTTTCGTCTTACCTTCTACATTAAAAAGTTAAGACAATCAAATATCAACCAACCTTTAGTTCTGCAATTTTTAAACTCCTGTATTTTACCTATTGTACTCTTGTTCTCCATTAATCTTCCCTGGGCTTCTTAAAAAAGACTATGTCATATTACGAAGGGTATTAAATGCTGTGAGTAGGGCTTGTGGTTTGCCACTGCGTGAGCTCGCCAATACTATAGTCGAGAGACACGTAAATTCCTGTACAAATTGCGCAAAGGCCGTACTGTCAGACCCTCTGCACCCTCTTTATTCACAACTATCCCCTTGTATCTCATCAGGTAGAACGAGAAGTCAATATAAGAAATTATATGCTCGTACCACTAAGTACAAAAATTCTACAATACCGTATTTAGCCTGTATTTTATGTGATGAAGACTCTGTTAGACGTGAAACATATAAGTTACTATGTAATTAGCATAGTGAATCGACCCTTTCATTGTTCATCTTTCTGTAATTTTATGGTGTCACCCTTTCTATCGTTTAATTATAACTTTGCTATTTTTATTTTAGTTTTTATTACTATTATTACTATAATTTTATACTTTATGCGTATTTTACTCCTTATCGTATACTGTAATTGCTACATAGCCGCTATAAAAACGTTTTGTTATCATTATTATGTATTAATTATTTCGTTTATTTATTTTTTGTTGTTGTCGTTTTTGAGTAAATTAGATGCAATATTGTACTGAATGCTGAAAATTCCTTACTGTATCATTAATACTGTTTTTTAGATAAAGCAAAAA
>CALYDE020001103.1:0-62207 GCA_944472155.2 Trichobilharzia szidati
CTGATTGAGTTTGGTCACGTAGAGATTGACTTGTCACCAGGGAAGAGTCTCGTCGATTTAGAGTATCCGGAAGACAAATATTCCTTCTAGGTGAAGACGCTGGCAAAATGCAGAGTCTTGTCAACACCTTGTGCAGAAATCTGAGTATGTTTGGCATGCGATTCTCACTGTCAAATGTAAGATGATTCTGCAGGAGAGGTTCCACCGACTCCTAGTTTAAGGATAACACGTGAAATAGTCGAGCGTGTTGACCACCTGACTTACTCGTCAAGTCGCATCAGCCCCGATCGACTGATTGATGACGAAATCTCAGCACGGAGATAACAGGCTCGTTTGGGATTTGCCAAATCACGTCATCTTTCGCTCAAGCGTGATATCTGGCTATCCATCAAACGAAGTGCATACTGTGCAGCACTCCACTCCACCCTTCTTCACGGCTGTGAAACATGGCCACTGAGAGTGGAAGACATGAAGAGACTAGCCGTCTCTGACCATAGATGTCTGCCTTCTACCTCTCGTCGTACGTTGTATAATACAATATGGTGCAGATCCCTTCACTCTTCGTCATCTCTCGGATCCATTCAGTGCTGATTATTCTGCGTGCAATTATTCCCTGACTCCCGTGCATTTCCCCTTATCACAGTGCCTTTGCACGTTTTGGCCTAGCTTTGTGTGCTTCTATGAAGTGTGGCGACTTGAACTGCTGCACGCTTTTGCACAGTTCCACCTTGCCACATCCCACCGATTCACTTGAATTCAGTTCAGTTCAGTTGAGCTCTATTCAGCTCTGCTCTGATCAGATCTGATCTGATCTGATCTGCTCTGCTCTGCTCACCACAGCACAGCACACCACAGCTCATCTCAGCTCAAATCAACTCCACTCAACTCAACTCAACTCAACTCATCTCTACTCAACTGAGTTCAGCTCAATTCAGTTCAGAGTTACCTGATTGGGAGACACTGTAGTATTGTCAACCATGCTGCTTGTCATGCGATCATGGGGAAACTACCAAGTGATATCTATCATCTCGGAATATCTGTCTTCTGAATGCTTTACTCCAATCTATCAAAGCGACTAACTGGTTCGGAAACGACAGAGTGAACAGGAGATGCGAAAGGTGGCAAGCAGAGTTCACCTGAACTGAGATAACAGATGTCGAAACCTCTCAAGATATGGATAGTCAAGAAGACTCTGTGAACAAGACTCCAGTTCGACTGATTAACAAGACAAGTTGACACGGATCATCATCGACACCTCCCACAATCATCATTCTCAGGCTTTAGAATCTGACGTAAATAGTAGTCACTCTATAAATAAGAATAATCCTTACACTGTTCGCATAGGTCTACGATTGGAGATCAGGTGGTTGGGCGTACACACAACTGTCAGTGGAATCCATCATCGATGACCAATGTCACAGTCTTCATTCAATTTCTTCACAGGTGTAAGGATGCGAGTCAGCCTGATTGAGTTTGGTCACGTAGAGATTGACTTGTCACCAGGGAAGAGTCTCGTCGATTTAGAGTATCCGGAAGACAAATATTCCTTCTAGGTGAAGACGCTGGCAAAATGCAGAGTCTTGTCAACACCTTGTGCAGAAATCTGAGTATGTTTGGCATGCGATTCTCACTGTCAAATGTAAGATGATTCTGCAGGAGAGGTTCCACCGACTCCTAGTTTAAGGATAACACGTGAAATAGTCGAGCGTGTTGACCACCTGACTTACTCGTCAAGTCGCATCAGCCCCGATCGACTGATTGATGACGAAATCTCAGCACGGAGATAACAGGCTCGTTTGGGATTTGCCAAATCACGTCATCTTTCGCTCAAGCGTGATATCTGGCTATCCATCAAACGAAGTGCATACTGTGCAGCACTCCACTCCACCCTTCTTCACGGCTGTGAAACATGGCCACTGAGAGTGGAAGACATGAAGAGACTAGCCGTCTCTGACCATAGATGTCTGCCTTCTACCTCTCGTCGTACGTTGTATAATACAATATGGTGCAGATCCCTTCACTCTTCGTCATCTCTCGGATCCATTCAGTGCTTATTATTCTACGTGCAATTATTCCCTGACTCCCGTGCATTTCCCCTTATCACAGCGCCTTTGCACGTTTTGGCCTAGCTTTGTGTGCTTCTATGAAGTGTGGCGACTTGAACTGCTGCACGCTTTTGCACAGTTCCACCTTGCCACATCCCACCGATTCACTTGAATTCAGTTCAGTTCAGTTGAGCTCTATTCAGCTCTGCTCTGATCAGATCTGATCTGATCTGATCTGCTCTGCTCTGCTCACCACAGCACAGCACACCACAGCTCATCTCAGCTCAAATCAACTCCACTCAACTCAACTCAACTCAACTCATCTCTACTCAACTGAGTTCAGCTCAATTCAGTTCAGAGTTACCTGATTGGGAGACACTGTAGTATTGTCAACCATGCTGCTTGTCATGCGATCATGGGGAAACTACCAAGTGATATCTATCATCTCGGAATATCTGTCTTCTGAATGCTTTACTCCAATCTATCAAAGCGACTAACTGGTTCGGAAACGACAGAGTGAACAGGAGATGCGAAAGGTGGCAAGCAGAGTTCACCTGAACTGAGATAACAGATGTCGAAACCTCTCAAGATATGGATAGTCAAGAAGACTCTGTGAACAAGACTCCAGTTCGATTGATTAACAAGACAAGTTGACACGGATCATCATCGACACCTCCCACAATCATCATTCTCAGGCTTTAGAATCTGACGTAAATAGTAGTCACTCTATAAATAACAATAATCCTTACACTGTTCGCATAGGTCTACGATTGGAGATCAGGTGGTTGGGCGTACACACAACTGTCAGTGGAATCCATCATCGATGACCAATGTCACAGTCTTCATTCAATTTCTTCACAGGTGTAAGGATGCGAGTCAGCCTGATTGAGTTTGGTCACGTAGAGATTGACTTGTCACCAGGGAAGAGTCTCGTCGATTTAGAGTATCCGGAAGACAAATATTCCTTCTAGGTGAAGATGCTGGCAAAATGCAGAGTCTTGTCAACACCTTGTGCAGAAATCTGAGTATGTTTGGCATGCGATTCTCACTGTCAAATGTAAGATGATTCTGCAGGAGAGGTTCCACCGACTCCTAGTTTAAGGATAACACGTGAAATAGTCGAGCGTGTTGACCACCTGACTTACTCGTCAAGTCGCATCAGCCCCGATCGACTGATTGATGACGAAATCTCAGCACGGAGATAACAGGCTCGTTTGGGATTTGCCAAATCACGTCATCTTTGGCTCAAGCGTGATATCTGGCTATCCATCAAACGAAGTGCATACTGTGCAGCACTCCACTCCACCCTTCTTCACGGCTGTGAAACATGGCCACTGAGAGTGGAAGACATGAAGAGACTAGCCGTCTCTGACCATATATGTCTGCCTTCTACCTCTCGTCGTACGTTGTATAATACAATATGGTGCAGATCCCTTCACTCTTCGTCATCTCTCGGATCCATTCAGTGCTGATTATTCTACGTGCAATTATTCCCTGACTCCCGTGCATTTCCCCTTATCACAGCGCCTTTGCACGTTTTGGCCTAGCTTTGTGTGCTTCTATGAAGTGTGGCGACTTGAACTGCTGCACGCTTTTGCACAGTTCCACCTTGCCACATCCCACCGATTCACTTGAATTCAGTTCAGTTCAGTTGAGCTCTATTCAGCTCTGCTCTGATCAGATCTGATCTGATCTGATCTGCTCTGCTCTGCTCAGCACAGCACAGCACAGCACAGCACACCACAGCTCATCTCAGCTCAAATCAACTCCACTCAACTCAACTCAACTCAACTCATCTCTACTCAACTGAGTTCAGCTCAATTCAGTTCAGAGTTACCTGATTGGGAGACACTGTAGTATTGTCAACCATGCTGCTTGTCATGCGATCATGGGGAAACTACCAAGTGATATCTATCATCTCGGAATATCTGTCTTCTGAATGCTTTACTCCAATCTATCAAAGCGACTAACTGGTTCGGAAACGACAGAGTGAACAGGAGATGCGAAAGGTGGCAAGCAGAGTTCACCTGAACTGAGATAACAGATGTCGAAACCTCTCAAGATATGGATAGTCAAGAAGACTCTGTGAACAAGACTCCAGTTCGATTGATTAACAAGACAAGTTGACACGGATCATCATCGACACCTCCCACAATCATCATTCTCAGGCTTTAGAATCTGACGTAAATAGTAGTCACTCTATAAATAAGAATAATCCTTACACTGTTCGCACAGCTCTACGATTGGAGATCAGGTGGTTGGGCGTACACACAACTGTCAGTGGAATCCATCATCGATGACCAATGTCACAGTCTTCATTCAATTTCTTCACAGGTGTAAGGATGCGAGTCAGCCTGATTGAGTTTGGTCACGTAGAGATTGACTTGTCACCAGGGAAGAGTCTCGTCGATTTAGAGTATCCGGAAGACAAATATTCCTTCTAGGTGAAGATGCTGGCAAAATGCAGAGTCTTGTCAACACCTTGTGCAGAAATCTGAGTATGTTTGGCATGCGATTTTCACTGTCAAATGTAAGATGATTCTGCAGGAGAGGTTCCACCGACTCCTAGTTTAAGGATAACACGTGAAATAGTCGAGCGTGTTGACCACCTGACTTACTCGTCAAGTCGCATCAGCCCCGATCGACTGATTGATGACGAAATCTCAGCACGGAGATAACAGGCTCGTTTGGGATTTGCCAAATCACGTCATCTTTCGCTCAAGCGTGATATCTGGCTATCCATCAAACGAAGTGCATACTGTGCAGCACTCCACTCCACCCTTCTTCACGGCTGTGAAACATGGCCACTGAGAGTGGAAGACATGAAGAGACTAGCCGTCTCTGACCATAGATGTCTGCCTTCTACCTCTCGCCGTACGTTGTATAATACAATATGGTGCAGATCCCTTCACTCTTCGTCATCTCTCGGATCCATTCAGTGCTGATTATTCTACGTGCAATTATTCCCTGACTCCCGTGCATTTCCCCTTATCACAGCGCCTTTGCACGTTTTGGCCTAGCTTTGTGTGCTTCTATGAAGTGTGGCGACTTGAACTGCTGCACGCTTTTGCACAGTTCCACCTTGCCACATCCCACCGATTCACTTGAATTCAGTTCAGTTCAGTTGAGCTCTATTCAGCTCTGCTCTGATCAGATCTGATCTGATCTGATCTGCTCTGCTCTGCTCACCACAGCACAGCACAGCACAGCACACCACAGCTCATCTCAGCTCAAATCAACTCCACTCAACTCAACTCAACTCAACTCATCTCTACTCAACTGAGTTCAGCTCAATTCAGTTCAGAGTTACCTGATTGGGAGACACTGTAGTATTGTCAACCATGCTGCTTGTCATGCGATCATGGGGAAACTACCAAGTGATATCTATCATCTCGGAATATCTGTCTTCTGAATGCTTTACTCCAATCTATCAAAGCGACTAACTGGTTCGGAAACGACAGAGTGAACAGGAGATGCGAAAGGTGGCAAGCAGAGTTCACCTGAACTGAGATAACAGATGTCGAAACCTCTCAAGATATGGATGGTCAAGAAGACTCTGTGAACAAGACTCCAGTTCGATTGATTAACAAGACAAGTTGACACGGATCATCATCGACACCTCCCACAATCATCATTCTCAGGCTTTAGAATCTGACGTAAATAGTAGTCACTCTATAAATAAGAATAATCCTTACACTGTTCGCATAGGTCTGCGATTGGAGATCAGGTGGTTGGGCGTACACACAACTGTCAGTGGAATCCATCATCGATGACCAATGTCACAGTCTTCATTCAATTTCTTCACAGGTGTAAGGATGCAAGTCAGCCTGATTGAGTTTGGTCACGTAGAGATTGACTTGTCACCAGGGAAGAGTCTCGTCGATTTAGAGTATCCGGAAGACAAATATTCCTTCTAGGTGAAGACGCTGGCAAAATGCAGAGTCTTGTCAACACCTTGTGCAGAAATCTGAGTATGTTTGGCATGCGATTCTCACTGTCAAATGTAAGATGATTCTGCAGGAGAGGTTCCACCGACTCCTAGTTTAAGGATAACACGTGAAATAGTCGAGCGTGTTGACCACCTGACTTACTCGTCAAGTCGCATCAGCCCCGATCGACTGATTGATGACGAAATCTCAGCACGGAGATAACAGGCTCGTTTGGGATTTGCCAAATCACGTCATCTTTCGCTCAAGCGTGATATCTGGCTATCCATCAAACGAAGTGCATACTGTGCAGCACTCCACTCCACCCTTCTTCACGGCTGTGAAACATGGCCACTGAGAGTGGAAGACATGAAGAGACTAGCCGTCTCTGACCATAGATGTCTGCCTTCTACCTCTCGTCGTACGTTGTATAATACAATATGGTGCAGATCCCTTCACTCTTCGTCATCTCTCGGATCCATTCAGTGCTGATTATTCTACGTGCAATTATTCCCTGACTCCCGTGCATTTCCCCTTATCACAGCGCCTTTGCACGTTTTGGCCTAGCTTTGTGTGCTTCTATGAAGTGTGGCGACTTGAACTGCTGCACGCTTTTGCACAGTTCCACCTTGCCACATCCCACCGATTCACTTGAATTCAGTTCAGTTCAGTTGAGCTCTATTCAGCTCTGCTCTGATCAGATCTGATCTGATCTGATCTGCTCTGCTCTGCTCAGCACAGCACAGCACAGCACAGCACACCACAGCTCATCTCAGCTCAAATCAACTCCACTCAACTCAACTCAACTCAACTCATCTCTACTCAACTGAGTTCAGCTCAATTCAGTTCAGAGTTACCTGATTGGGAGACACTGTAGTATTGTCAACCATGCTGCTTGTCATGCGATCATGGGGAAACTACCAAGTGATATCTATCATCTCGGAATATCTGTCTTCTGAATGCTTTACTCCAATCTATCAAAGCGACTAACTGGTTCGGAAACGACAGAGTGAACAGGAGATGCGAAAGGTGGCAAGCAGAGTTCACCTGAACTGAGATAACAGATGTCGAAACCTCTCAAGATATGGATAGTCAAGAAGACTCTGTGAACAAGACTCCAGTTCGATTGATTAACAAGACAAGTTGACACGGATCATCATCGACACCTCCCACAATCATCATTCTCAGGCTTTAGAATCTGACGTAAATAGTAGTCACTCTATAAATAACAATAATCCTTACACTGTTCGCATAGGTCTACGATTGGAGATCAGGTGGTTGGGCGTACACACAACTGTCAGTGGAATCCATCATCGATGACCAATGTCACAGTCTTCATTCAATTTCTTCACAGGTGTAAGGATGCGAGTCAGCCTGATTGAGTTTGGTCACGTAGAGATTGACTTGTCACCAGGGAAGAGTCTCGTCGATTTAGAGTATCCGGAAGACAAATATTCCTTCTAGGTGAAGATGCTGGCAAAATGCAGAGTCTTGTCAACACCTTGTGCAGAAATCTGAGTATGTTTGGCATGCGATTTTCACTGTCAAATGTAAGATGATTCTGCAGGAGAGGTTCCACCGACTCCTAGTTTAAGGATAACACGTGAAATAGTCGAGCGTGTTGACCACCTGACTTACTCGTCAAGTCGCATCAGCCCCGATCGACTGATTGATGACGAAATCTCAGCACGGAGATAACAGGCTCGTTTGGGATTTGCCAAATCACGTCATCTTTCGCTCAAGCGTGATATCTGGCTATCCATCAAACGAAGTGCATACTGTGCAGCACTCCACTCCACCCTTCTTCACGGCTGTGAAACATGGCCACTGAGAGTGGAAGACATGAAGAGACTAGCCGTCTCTGACCATAGATGTCTGCCTTCTACCTCTCGTCGTACGTTGTATAATACAATATGGTGCAGATCCCTTCACTCTTCGTCATCTCTCGGATCCATTCAGTGCTGATTATTCTGCGTGCAATTATTCCCTGACTCCCGTGCATTTCCCCTTATCACAGCGCCTTTGCACGTTTTGGCCTAGCTTTGTGTGCTTCTATGAAGTGTGGCGACTTGAACTGCTGCACGCTTTTGCACAGTTCCACCTTGCCACATCCCACCGATTCACTTGAATTCAGTTCAGTTCAGTTGAGCTCTATTCAGCTCTGCTCTGATCTGATCTGATCTGATCTGATCTGCTCTGCACAGCACAGCACACCACAGCACACCACAGCTCATCTCAGCTCAAATCAACTCCACTCAACTCAACTCAACTCAACTCATCTCTACTCAACTGAGTTCAGCTCAATTCAGTTCAGAGTTACCTGATTGGGAGACACTGTAGTATTGTCAACCATGCTGCTTGTCATGCGATCATGGGGAAACTACCAAGTGATATCTATCATCTCGGAATATCTGTCTTCTGAATGCTTTACTCCAATCTATCAAAGCGACTAACTGGTTCGGAAACGACAGAGTGAACAGGAGATGCGAAAGGTGGCAAGCAGAGTTCACCTGAACTGAGATAACAGATGTCGAAACCTCTCAAGATATGGATAGTCAAGAAGACTCTGTGAACAAGACTCCAGTTCGATTGATTAACAAGACAAGTTGACACGGATCATCATCGACACCTCCCACAATCATCATTCTCAGGCTTTAGAATCTGACGTAAATAGTAGTCACTCTATAAATAAGAATAATCCTTACACTGTTCGCACAGCTCTACGATTGGAGATCAGGTGGTTGGGCGTACACACAACTGTCAGTGGAATCCATCATCGATGACCAATGTCACAGTCTTCATTCAATTTCTTCACAGGTGTAAGGATGCAAGTCAGCCTGATTGAGTTTGGTCACGTAGAGATTGACTTGTCACCAGGGAAGAGTCTCGTCGATTTAGAGTATCCGGAAGACAAATATTCCTTCTAGGTGAAGACGCTGGCAAAATGCAGAGTCTTGTCAACACCTTGTGCAGAAATCTGAGTATGTTTGGCATGCGATTCTCACTGTCAAATGTAAGATGATTCTGCAGGAGAGGTTCCACCGACTCCTAGTTTAAGGATAACACGTGAAATAGTCGAGCGTGTTGACCACCTGACTTACTCGTCAAGTCGCATCAGCCCCGATCGACTGATTGATGACGAAATCTCAGCACGGAGATAACAGGCTCGTTTGGGATTTGCCAAATCACGTCATCTTTCGCTCAAGCGTGATATCTGGCTATCCATCAAACGAAGTGCATACTGTGCAGCACTCCACTCCACCCTTCTTCACGGCTGTGAAACATGGCCACTGAGAGTGGAAGACATGAAGAGACTAGCCGTCTCTGACCATAGATGTCTGCCTTCTACCTCTCGTCGTACGTTGTATAATACAATATGGTGCAGATCCCTTCACTCTTCGTCATCTCTCGGATCCATTCAGTGCTGATTATTCTGCGTGCAATTATTCCCTGACTCCCGTGCATTTCCCCTTATCACAGCGCCTTTGCACGTTTTGGCCTAGCTTTGTGTGCTTCTATGAAGTGTGGCGACTTGAACTGCTGCACGCTTTTGCACAGTTCCACCTTGCCACATCCCACCGATTCACTTGAATTCAGTTCAGTTCAGTTGAGCTCTATTCAGCTCTGCTCTGATCAGATCTGATCTGATCTGATCTGCTCTGCTCTGCTCAGCACAGCACAGCACAGCACAGCACACCACAGCTCATCTCAGCTCAAATCAACTCCACTCAACTCAACTCAACTCAACTCATCTCTACTCAACTGAGTTCAGCTCAATTCAGTTCAGAGTTACCTGATTGGGAGACACTGTAGTATTGTCAACCATGCTGCTTGTCATGCGATCATGGGGAAACTACCAAGTGATATCTATCATCTCGGAATATCTGTCTTCTGAATGCTTTACTCCAATCTATCAAAGCGACTAACTGGTTCGGAAACGACAGAGTGAACAGGAGATGCGAAAGGTGGCAAGCAGAGTTCACCTGAACTGAGATAACAGATGTCGAAACCTCTCAAGATATGGATAGTCAAGAAGACTCTGTGAACAAGACTCCAGTTCGATTGATTAACAAGACAAGTTGACACGGATCATCATCGACACCTCCCACAATCATCATTCTCAGGCTTTAGAATCTGACGTAAATAGTAGTCACTCTATAAATAAGAATAATCCTTACACTGTTCGCATAGGTCTACGATTGGAGATCAGGTGGTTGGGCGTACACACAACTGTCAGTGGAATCCATCATCGATGACCAATGTCACAGTCTTCATTCAATTTCTTCACAGGTGTAAGGATGCAAGTCAGCCTGATTGAGTTTGGTCACGTAGAGATTGACTTGTCACCAGGGAAGAGTCTCGTCGATTTAGAGTATCCGGAAGACAAATATTCCTTCTAGGTGAAGACGCTGGCAAAATGCAGAGTCTTGTCAACACCTTGTGCAGAAATCTGAGTATGTTTGGCATGCGATTCTCACTGTCAAATGTAAGATGATTCTGCAGGAGAGGTTCCACCGACTCCTAGTTTAAGGATAACACGTGAAATAGTCGAGCGTGTTGACCACCTGACTTACTCGTCAAGTCGCATCAGCCCCGATCGACTGATTGATGACGAAATCTCAGCACGGAGATAACAGGCTCGTTTGGGATTTGCCAAATCACGTCATCTTTCGCTCAAGCGTGATATCTGGCTATCCATCAAACGAAGTGCATACTGTGCAGCACTCCACTCCACCCTTCTTCACGGCTGTGAAACATGGCCACTGAGAGTGGAAGACATGAAGAGACTAGCCGTCTCTGACCATAGATGTCTGCCTTCTACCTCTCGTCGTACGTTGTATAATACAATATGGTGCAGATCCCTTCACTCTTCGTCATCTCTCGGATCCATTCAGTGCTGATTATTCTGCGTGCAATTATTCCCTGACTCCCGTGCATTTCCCCTTATCACAGCGCCTTTGCACGTTTTGGCCTAGCTTTGTGTGCTTCTATGAAGTGTGGCGACTTGAACTGCTGCACGCTTTTGCACAGTTCCACCTTGCCACATCCCACCGATTCACTTGAATTCAGTTCAGTTCAGTTGAGCTCTATTCAGCTCTGCTCTGATCAGATCTGATCTGATCTGATCTGCTCTGCTCTGCTCAGCACAGCACAGCACAGCACAGCACACCACAGCTCATCTCAGCTCAAATCAACTCCACTCAACTCAACTCAACTCAACTCATCTCTACTCAACTGAGTTCAGCTCAATTCAGTTCAGAGTTACCTGATTGGGAGACACTGTAGTATTGTCAACCATGCTGCTTGTCATGCGATCATGGGGAAACTACCAAGTGATATCTATCATCTCGGAATATCTGTCTTCTGAATGCTTTACTCCAATCTATCAAAGCGACTAACTGGTTCGGAAACGACAGAGTGAACAGGAGATGCGAAAGGTGGCAAGCAGAGTTCACCTGAACTGAGATAACAGATGTCGAAACCTCTCAAGATATGGATAGTCAAGAAGACTCTGTGAACAAGACTCCAGTTCGACTGATTAACAAGACAAGTTGACACGGATCATCATCGACACCTCCCACAATCATCATTCTCAGGCTTTAGAATCTGACGTAAATAGTAGTCACTCTATAAATAAGAATAATCCTTACACTGTTCGCATAGGTCTACGATTGGAGATCAGGTGGTTGGGCGTACACACAACTGTCAGTGGAATCCATCATCGATGACCAATGTCACAGTCTTCATTCAATTTCTTCACAGGTGTAAGGATGCAAGTCAGCCTGATTGAGTTTGGTCACGTAGAGATTGACTTGTCACCAGGGAAGAGTCTCGTCGATTTAGAGTATCCGGAAGACAAATATTCCTTCTAGGTGAAGACGCTGGCAAAATGCAGAGTCTTGTCAACACCTTGTGCAGAAATCTGAGTATGTTTGGCATGCGATTCTCACTGTCAAATGTAAGATGATTCTGCAGGAGAGGTTCCACCGACTCCTAGTTTAAGGATAACACGTGAAATAGTCGAGCGTGTTGACCACCTGACTTACTCGTCAAGTCGCATCAGCCCCGATCGACTGATTGATGACGAAATCTCAGCACGGAGATAACAGGCTCGTTTGGGATTTGCCAAATCACGTCATCTTTCGCTCAAGCGTGATATCTGGCTATCCATCAAACGAAGTGCATACTGTGCAGCACTCCACTCCACCCTTCTTCACGGCTGTGAAACATGGCCACTGAGAGTGGAAGACATGAAGAGACTAGCCGTCTCTGACCATAGATGTCTGCCTTCTACCTCTCGCCGTACGTTGTATAATACAATATGGTGCAGATCCCTTCACTCTTCGTCATCTCTCGGATCCATTCAGTGCTGATTATTCTGCGTGCAATTATTCCCTGACTCCCGTGCATTTCCCCTTATCACAGCGCCTTTGCACGTTTTGGCCTAGCTTTGTGTGCTTCTATGAAGTGTGGCGACTTGAACTGCTGCACGCTTTTGCACAGTTCCACCTTGCCACATCCCACCGATTCACTTGAATTCAGTTCAGTTCAGTTGAGCTCTATTCAGCTCTGCTCTGATCAGATCTGATCTGATCTGATCTGCTCTGCTCTGCTCACCACAGCACAGCACAGCACAGCACACCACAGCTCATCTCAGCTCAAATCAACTCCACTCAACTCAACTCAACTCAACTCATCTCTACTCAACTGAGTTCAGCTCAATTCAGTTCAGAGTTACCTGATTGGGAGACACTGTAGTATTGTCAACCATGCTGCTTGTCATGCGATCATGGGGAAACTACCAAGTGATATCTATCATCTCGGAATATCTGTCTTCTGAATGCTTTACTCCAATCTATCAAAGCGACTAACTGGTTCGGAAACGACAGAGTGAACAGGAGATGCGAAAGGTGGCAAGCAGAGTTCACCTGAACTGAGATAACAGATGTCGAAACCTCTCAAGATATGGATAGTCAAGAAGACTCTGTGAACAAGACTCCAGTTCGACTGATTAACAAGACAAGTTGACACGGATCATCATCGACACCTCCCACAATCATCATTCTCAGGCTTTAGAATCTGACGTAAATAGTAGTCACTCTATAAATAAGAATAATCCTTACACTGTTCGCATAGGTCTACGATTGGAGATCAGGTGGTTGGGCGTACACACAACTGTCAGTGGAATCCATCATCGATGACCAATGTCACAGTCTTCATTCAATTTCTTCACAGGTGTAAGGATGCAAGTCAGCCTGATTGAGTTTGGTCACGTAGAGATTGACTTGTCACCAGGGAAGAGTCTCGTCGATTTAGAGTATCCGGAAGACAAATATTCCTTCTAGGTGAAGACGCTGGCAAAATGCAGAGTCTTGTCAACACCTTGTGCAGAAATCTGAGTATGTTTGGCATGCGATTCTCACTGTCAAATGTAAGATGATTCTGCAGGAGAGGTTCCACCGACTCCTAGTTTAAGGATAACACGTGAAATAGTCGAGCGTGTTGACCACCTGACTTACTCGTCAAGTCGCATCAGCCCCGATCGACTGATTGATGACGAAATCTCAGCACGGAGATAACAGGCTCGTTTGGGATTTGCCAAATCACGTCATCTTTCGCTCAAGCGTGATATCTGGCTATCCATCAAACGAAGTGCATACTGTGCAGCACTCCACTCCACCCTTCTTCACGGCTGTGAAACATGGCCACTGAGAGTGGAAGACATGAAGAGACTAGCCGTCTCTGACCATAGATGTCTGCCTTCTACCTCTCGTCGTACGTTGTATAATACAATATGGTGCAGATCCCTTCACTCTTCGTCATCTCTCGGATCCATTCAGTGCTGATTATTCTACGTGCAATTATTCCCTGACTCCCGTGCATTTCCCCTTATCACAGCGCCTTTGCACGTTTTGGCCTAGCTTTGTGTGCTTCTATGAAGTGTGGCGACTTGAACTGCTGCACGCTTTTGCACAGTTCCACCTTGCCACATCCCACCGATTCACTTGAATTCAGTTCAGTTCAGTTGAGCTCTATTCAGCTCTGCTCTGATCAGATCTGATCTGATCTGATCTGCTCTGCTCTGCTCACCACAGCACAGCACAGCACAGCACACCACAGCTCATCTCAGCTCAAATCAACTCCACTCAACTCAACTCAACTCAACTCATCTCTACTCAACTGAGTTCAGCTCAATTCAGTTCAGAGTTACCTGATTGGGAGACACTGTAGTATTGTCAACCATGCTGCTTGTCATGCGATCATGGGGAAACTACCAAGTGATATCTATCATCTCGGAATATCTGTCTTCTGAATGCTTTACTCCAATCTATCAAAGCGACTAACTGGTTCGGAAACGACAGAGTGAACAGGAGATGCGAAAGGTGGCAAGCAGAGTTCACCTGAACTGAGATAACAGATGTCGAAACCTCTCAAGATATGGATAGTCAAGAAGACTCTGTGAACAAGACTCCAGTTCGATTGATTAACAAGACAAGTTGACACGGATCATCATCGACACCTCCCACAATCATCATTCTCAGGCTTTAGAATCTGACGTAAATAGTAGTCACTCTATAAATAAGAATAATCCTTACACTGTTCGCATAGGTCTACGATTGGAGATCAGGTGGTTGGGCGTACACACAACTGTCAGTGGAATCCATCATCGATGACCAATGTCACAGTCTTCATTCAATTTCTTCACAGGTGTAAGGATGCAAGTCAGCCTGATTGAGTTTGGTCACGTAGAGATTGACTTGTCACCAGGGAAGAGTCTCGTCGATTTAGAGTATCCGGAAGACAAATATTCCTTCTAGGTGAAGACGCTGGCAAAATGCAGAGTCTTGTCAACACCTTGTGCAGAAATCTGAGTATGTTTGGCATGCGATTCTCACTGTCAAATGTAAGATGATTCTGCAGGAGAGGTTCCACCGACTCCTAGTTTAAGGATAACACGTGAAATAGTCGAGCGTGTTGACCACCTGACTTACTCGTCAAGTCGCATCAGCCCCGATCGACTGATTGATGACGAAATCTCAGCACGGAGATAACAGGCTCGTTTGGGATTTGCCAAATCACGTCATCTTTCGCTCAAGCGTGATATCTGGCTATCCATCAAACGAAGTGCATACTGTGCAGCACTCCACTCCACCCTTCTTCACGGCTGTGAAACATGGCCACTGAGAGTGGAAGACATGAAGAGACTAGCCGTCTCTGACCATAGATGTCTGCCTTCTACCTCTCGTCGTACGTTGTATAATACAATATGGTGCAGATCCCTTCACTCTTCGTCATCTCTCGGATCCATTCAGTGCTGATTATTCTACGTGCAATTATTCCCTGACTCCCGTGCATTTCCCCTTATCACAGCGCCTTTGCACGTTTTGGCCTAGCTTTGTGTGCTTCTATGAAGTGTGGCGACTTGAACTGCTGCACGCTTTTGCACAGTTCCACCTTGCCACATCCCACCGATTCACTTGAATTCAGTTCAGTTCAGTTGAGCTCTATTCAGCTCTGCTCTGATCAGATCTGATCTGATCTGATCTGCTCTGCTCTGCTCACCACAGCACAGCACAGCACAGCACACCACAGCTCATCTCAGCTCAAATCAACTCCACTCAACTCAACTCAACTCAACTCATCTCTACTCAACTGAGTTCAGCTCAATTCAGTTCAGAGTTACCTGATTGGGAGACACTGTAGTATTGTCAACCATGCTGCTTGTCATGCGATCATGGGGAAACTACCAAGTGATATCTATCATCTCGGAATATCTGTCTTCTGAATGCTTTACTCCAATCTATCAAAGCGACTAACTGGTTCGGAAACGACAGAGTGAACAGGAGATGCGAAAGGTGGCAAGCAGAGTTCACCTGAACTGAGATAACAGATGTCGAAACCTCTCAAGATATGGATAGTCAAGAAGACTCTGTGAACAAGACTCCAGTTCGATTGATTAACAAGACAAGTTGACACGGATCATCATCGACACCTCCCACAATCATCATTCTCAGGCTTTAGAATCTGACGTAAATAGTAGTCACTCTATAAATAAGAATAATCCTTACACTGTTCGCATAGGTCTACGATTGGAGATCAGGTGGTTGGGCGTACACACAACTGTCAGTGGAATCCATCATCGATGACCAATGTCACAGTCTTCATTCAATTTCTTCACAGGTGTAAGGATGCAAGTCAGCCTGATTGAGTTTGGTCACGTAGAGATTGACTTGTCACCAGGGAAGAGTCTCGTCGATTTAGAGTATCCGGAAGACAAATATTCCTTCTAGGTGAAGACGCTGGCAAAATGCAGAGTCTTGTCAACACCTTGTGCAGAAATCTGAGTATGTTTGGCATGCGATTCTCACTGTCAAATGTAAGATGATTCTGCAGGAGAGGTTCCACCGACTCCTAGTTTAAGGATAACACGTGAAATAGTCGAGCGTGTTGACCACCTGACTTACTCGTCAAGTCGCATCAGCCCCGATCGACTGATTGATGACGAAATCTCAGCACGGAGATAACAGGCTCGTTTGGGATTTGCCAAATCACGTCATCTTTCGCTCAAGCGTGATATCTGGCTATCCATCAAACGAAGTGCATACTGTGCAGCACTCCACTCCACCCTTCTTCACGGCTGTGAAACATGGCCACTGAGAGTGGAAGACATGAAGAGACTAGCCGTCTCTGACCATAGATGTCTGCCTTCTACCTCTCGTCGTACGTTGTATAATACAATATGGTGCAGATCCCTTCACTCTTCGTCATCTCTCGGATCCATTCAGTGCTGATTATTCTACGTGCAATTATTCCCTGACTCCCGTGCATTTCCCCTTATCACAGCGCCTTTGCACGTTTTGGCCTAGCTTTGTGTGCTTCTATGAAGTGTGGCGACTTGAACTGCTGCACGCTTTTGCACAGTTCCACCTTGCCACATCCCACCGATTCACTTGAATTCAGTTCAGTTCAGTTGAGCTCTATTCAGCTCTGCTCTGATCAGATCTGATCTGATCTGATCTGCTCTGCTCTGCTCACCACAGCACAGCACAGCACAGCACACCACAGCTCATCTCAGCTCAAATCAACTCCACTCAACTCAACTCAACTCAACTCATCTCTACTCAACTGAGTTCAGCTCAATTCAGTTCAGAGTTACCTGATTGGGAGACACTGTAGTATTGTCAACCATGCTGCTTGTCATGCGATCATGGGGAAACTACCAAGTGATATCTATCATCTCGGAATATCTGTCTTCTGAATGCTTTACTCCAATCTATCAAAGCGACTAACTGGTTCGGAAACGACAGAGTGAACAGGAGATGCGAAAGGTGGCAAGCAGAGTTCACCTGAACTGAGATAACAGATGTCGAAACCTCTCAAGATATGGATAGTCAAGAAGACTCTGTGAACAAGACTCCAGTTCGATTGATTAACAAGACAAGTTGACACGGATCATCATCGACACCTCCCACAATCATCATTCTCAGGCTTTAGAATCTGACGTAAATAGTAGTCACTCTATAAATAAGAATAATCCTTACACTGTTCGCATAGGTCTACGATTGGAGATCAGGTGGTTGGGCGTACACACAACTGTCAGTGGAATCCATCATCGATGACCAATGTCACAGTCTTCATTCAATTTCTTCACAGGTGTAAGGATGCAAGTCAGCCTGATTGAGTTTGGTCACGTAGAGATTGACTTGTCACCAGGGAAGAGTCTCGTCGATTTAGAGTATCCGGAAGACAAATATTCCTTCTAGGTGAAGACGCTGGCAAAATGCAGAGTCTTGTCAACACCTTGTGCAGAAATCTGAGTATGTTTGGCATGCGATTCTCACTGTCAAATGTAAGATGATTCTGCAGGAGAGGTTCCACCGACTCCTAGTTTAAGGATAACACGTGAAATAGTCGAGCGTGTTGACCACCTGACTTACTCGTCAAGTCGCATCAGCCCCGATCGACTGATTGATGACGAAATCTCAGCACGGAGATAACAGGCTCGTTTGGGATTTGCCAAATCACGTCATCTTTCGCTCAAGCGTGATATCTGGCTATCCATCAAACGAAGTGCATACTGTGCAGCACTCCACTCCACCCTTCTTCACGGCTGTGAAACATGGCCACTGAGAGTGGAAGACATGAAGAGACTAGCCGTCTCTGACCATAGATGTCTGCCTTCTACCTCTCGTCGTACGTTGTATAATACAATATGGTGCAGATCCCTTCACTCTTCGTCATCTCTCGGATCCATTCAGTGCTGATTATTCTACGTGCAATTATTCCCTGACTCCCGTGCATTTCCCCTTATCACAGCGCCTTTGCACGTTTTGGCCTAGCTTTGTGTGCTTCTATGAAGTGTGGCGACTTGAACTGCTGCACGCTTTTGCACAGTTCCACCTTGCCACATCCCACCGATTCACTTGAATTCAGTTCAGTTCAGTTGAGCTCTATTCAGCTCTGCTCTGATCAGATCTGATCTGATCTGATCTGCTCTGCTCTGCTCAGCACAGCACAGCACACCACAGCTCATCTCAGCTCAAATCAACTCCACTCAACTCAACTCAACTCAACTCATCTCTACTCAACTGAGTTCAGCTCAATTCAGTTCAGAGTTACCTGATTGGGAGACACTGTAGTATTGTCAACCATGCTGCTTGTCATGCGATCATGGGGAAACTACCAAGTGATATCTATCATCTCGGAATATCTGTCTTCTGAATGCTTTACTCCAATCTATCAAAGCGACTAACTGGTTCGGAAACGACAGAGTGAACAGGAGATGCGAAAGGTGGCAAGCAGAGTTCACCTGAACTGAGATAACAGATGTCGAAACCTCTCAAGATATGGATAGTCAAGAAGACTCTGTGAACAAGACTCCAGTTCGATTGATTAACAAGACAAGTTGACACGGATCATCATCGACACCTCCCACAATCATCATTCTCAGGCTTTAGAATCTGACGTAAATAGTAGTCACTCTATAAATAAGAATAATCCTTACACTGTTCGCATAGGTCTACGATTGGAGATCAGGTGGTTGGGCGTACACACAACTGTCAGTGGAATCCATCATCGATGACCAATGTCACAGTCTTCATTCAATTTCTTCACAGGTGTAAGGATGCAAGTCAGCCTGATTGAGTTTGGTCACGTAGAGATTGACTTGTCACCAGGGAAGAGTCTCGTCGATTTAGAGTATCCGGAAGACAAATATTCCTTCTAGGTGAAGACGCTGGCAAAATGCAGAGTCTTGTCAACACCTTGTGCAGAAATCTGAGTATGTTTGGCATGCGATTCTCACTGTCAAATGTAAGATGATTCTGCAGGAGAGGTTCCACCGACTCCTAGTTTAAGGATAACACGTGAAATAGTCGAGCGTGTTGACCACCTGACTTACTCGTCAAGTCGCATCAGCCCCGATCGACTGATTGATGACGAAATCTCAGCACGGAGATAACAGGCTCGTTTGGGATTTGCCAAATCACGTCATCTTTCGCTCAAGCGTGATATCTGGCTATCCATCAAACGAAGTGCATACTGTGCAGCACTCCACTCCACCCTTCTTCACGGCTGTGAAACATGGCCACTGAGAGTGGAAGACATGAAGAGACTAGCCGTCTCTGACCATAGATGTCTGCCTTCTACCTCTCGTCGTACGTTGTATAATACAATATGGTGCAGATCCCTTCACTCTTCGTCATCTCTCGGATCCATTCAGTGCTGATTATTCTACGTGCAATTATTCCCTGACTCCCGTGCATTTCCCCTTATCACAGCGCCTTTGCACGTTTTGGCCTAGCTTTGTGTGCTTCTATGAAGTGTGGCGACTTGAACTGCTGCACGCTTTTGCACAGTTCCACCTTGCCACATCCCACCGATTCACTTGAATTCAGTTCAGTTCAGTTGAGCTCTATTCAGCTCTGCTCTGATCAGATCTGATCTGATCTGATCTGCTCTGCTCTGCTCAGCACAGCACAGCACAGCACAGCACACCACAGCTCATCTCAGCTCAAATCAACTCCACTCAACTCAACTCATCTCTACTCAACTGAGTTCAGCTCAATTCAGTTCAGAGTTACCTGATTGGGAGACACTGTAGTATTGTCAACCATGCTGCTTGTCATGCGATCATGGGGAAACTACCAAGTGATATCTATCATCTCGGAATATCTGTCTTCTGAATGCTTTACTCCAATCTATCAAAGCGACTAACTGGTTCGGAAACGACAGAGTGAACAGGAGATGCGAAAGGTGGCAAGCAGAGTTCACCTGAACTGAGATAACAGATGTCGAAACCTCTCAAGATATGGATAGTCAAGAAGACTCTGTGAACAAGACTCCAGTTCGATTGATTAACAAGACAAGTTGACACGGATCATCATCGACACCTCCCACAATCATCATTCTCAGGCTTTAGAATCTGACGTAAATAGTAGTCACTCTATAAATAAGAATAATCCTTACACTGTTCGCATAGGTCTACGATTGGAGATCAGGTGGTTGGGCGTACACACAACTGTCAGTGGAATCCATCATCGATGACCAATGTCACAGTCTTCATTCAATTTCTTCACAGGTGTAAGGATGCGAGTCAGCCTGATTGAGTTTGGTCACGTAGAGATTGACTTGTCACCAGGGAAGAGTCTCGTCGATTTAGAGTATCCGGAAGACAAATATTCCTTCTAGGTGAAGATGCTGGCAAAATGCAGAGTCTTGTCAACACCTTGTGCAGAAATCTGAGTATGTTTGGCATGCGATTCTCACTGTCAAATGTAAGATGATTCTGCAGGAGAGGTTCCACCGACTCCTAGTTTAAGGATAACACGTGAAATAGTCGAGCGTGTTGACCACCTGACTTACTCGTCAAGTCGCATCAGCCCCGATCGACTGATTGATGACGAAATCTCAGCACGGAGATAACAGGCTCGTTTGGGATTTGCCAAATCACGTCATCTTTGGCTCAAGCGTGATATCTGGCTATCCATCAAACGAAGTGCATACTGTGCAGCACTCCACTCCACCCTTCTTCACGGCTGTGAAACATGGCCACTGAGAGTGGAAGACATGAAGAGACTAGCCGTCTCTGACCATAGATGTCTGCCTTCTACCTCTCGCCGTACGTTGTATAATACAATATGGTGCAGATCCCTTCACTCTTCGTCATCTCTCGGATCCATTCAGTGCTGATTATTCTACGTGCAATTATTCCCTGACTCCCGTGCATTTCCCCTTATCACAGCGCCTTTGCACGTTTTGGCCTAGCTTTGTGTGCTTCTATGAAGTGTGGCGACTTGAACTGCTGCACGCTTTTGCACAGTTCCACCTTGCCACATCCCACCGATTCACTTGAATTCAGTTCAGTTCAGTTGAGCTCTATTCAGCTCTGCTCTGATCAGATCTGATCTGATCTGATCTGCTCTGCTCTGCTCACCACAGCACAGCACAGCACAGCACACCACAGCTCATCTCAGCTCAAATCAACTCCACTCAACTCAACTCAACTCAACTCATCTCTACTCAACTGAGTTCAGCTCAATTCAGTTCAGAGTTACCTGATTGGGAGACACTGTAGTATTGTCAACCATGCTGCTTGTCATGCGATCATGGGGAAACTACCAAGTGATATCTATCATCTCGGAATATCTGTCTTCTGAATGCTTTACTCCAATCTATCAAAGCGACTAACTGGTTCGGAAACGACAGAGTGAACAGGAGATGCGAAAGGTGGCAAGCAGAGTTCACCTGAACTGAGATAACAGATGTCGAAACCTCTCAAGATATGGATAGTCAAGAAGACTCTGTGAACAAGACTCCAGTTCGATTGATTAACAAGACAAGTTGACACGGATCATCATCGACACCTCCCACAATCATCATTCTCAGGCTTTAGAATCTGACGTAAATAGTAGTCACTCTATAAATAAGAATAATCCTTACACTGTTCGCATAGGTCTACGATTGGAGATCAGGTGGTTGGGCGTACACACAACTGTCAGTGGAATCCATCATCGATGACCAATGTCACAGTCTTCATTCAATTTCTTCACAGGTGTAAGGATGCGAGTCAGCCTGATTGAGTTTGGTCACGTAGAGATTGACTTGTCACCAGGGAAGAGTCTCGTCGATTTAGAGTATCCGGAAGACAAATATTCCTTCTAGGTGAAGATGCTGGCAAAATGCAGAGTCTTGTCAACACCTTGTGCAGAAATCTGAGTATGTTTGGCATGCGATTCTCACTGTCAAATGTAAGATGATTCTGCAGGAGAGGTTCCACCGACTCCTAGTTTAAGGATAACACGTGAAATAGTCGAGCGTGTTGACCACCTGACTTACTCGTCAAGTCGCATCAGCCCCGATCGACTGATTGATGACGAAATCTCAGCACGGAGATAACAGGCTCGTTTGGGATTTGCCAAATCACGTCATCTTTGGCTCAAGCGTGATATCTGGCTATCCATCAAACGAAGTGCATACTGTGCAGCACTCCACTCCACCCTTCTTCACGGCTGTGAAACATGGCCACTGAGAGTGGAAGACATGAAGAGACTAGCCGTCTCTGACCATAGATGTCTGCCTTCTACCTCTCGTCGTACGTTGTATAATACAATATGGTGCAGATCCCTTCACTCTTCGTCATCTCTCGGATCCATTCAGTGCTGATTATTCTGCGTGCAATTATTCCCTGACTCCCGTGCATTTCCCCTTATCACAGCGCCTTTGCACGTTTTGGCCTAGCTTTGTGTGCTTCTATGAAGTGTGGCGACTTGAACTGCTGCACGCTTTTGCACAGTTCCACCTTGCCACATCCCACCGATTCACTTGAATTCAGTTCAGTTCAGTTGAGCTCTATTCAGCTCTGCTCTGATCAGATCTGATCTGATCTGATCTGCTCTGCTCTGCTCACCACAGCACAGCACAGCACAGCACACCACAGCTCATCTCAGCTCAAATCAACTCCACTCAACTCAACTCAACTCAACTCATCTCTACTCAACTGAGTTCAGCTCAATTCAGTTCAGAGTTACCTGATTGGGAGACACTGTAGTATTGTCAACCATGCTGCTTGTCATGCGATCATGGGGAAACTACCAAGTGATATCTATCATCTCGGAATATCTGTCTTCTGAATGCTTTACTCCAATCTATCAAAGCGACTAACTGGTTCGGAAACGACAGAGTGAACAGGAGATGCGAAAGGTGGCAAGCAGAGTTCACCTGAACTGAGATAACAGATGTCGAAACCTCTCAAGATATGGATAGTCAAGAAGACTCTGTGAACAAGACTCCAGTTCGATTGATTAACAAGACAAGTTGACACGGATCATCATCGACACCTCCCACAATCATCATTCTCAGGCTTTAGAATCTGACGTAAATAGTAGTCACTCTATAAATAAGAATAATCCTTACACTGTTCGCATAGGTCTACGATTGGAGATCAGGTGGTTGGGCGTACACACAACTGTCAGTGGAATCCATCATCGATGACCAATGTCACAGTCTTCATTCAATTTCTTCACAGGTGTAAGGATGCAAGTCAGTCTGATTGAGTTTGGTCACGTAGAGATTGACTTGTCACCAGGGAAGAGTCTCGTCGATTTAGAGTATCCGGAAGACAAATATTCCTTCTAGGTGAAGACGCTGGCAAAATGCAGAGTCTTGTCAACACCTTGTGCAGAAATCTGAGTATGTTTGGCATGCGATTCTCACTGTCAAATGTAAGATGATTCTGCAGGAGAGGTTCCACCGACTCCTAGTTTAAGGATAACACGTGAAATAGTCGAGCGTGTTGACCACCTGACTTACTCGTCAAGTCGCATCAGCCCCGATCGACTGATTGATGACGAAATCTCAGCACGGAGATAACAGGCTCGTTTGGGATTTGCCAAATCACGTCATCTTTCGCTCAAGCGTGATATCTGGCTATCCATCAAACGAAGTGCATACTGTGCAGCACTCCACTCCACCCTTCTTCACGGCTGTGAAACATGGCCACTGAGAGTGGAAGACATGAAGAGACTAGCCGTCTCTGACCATAGATGTCTGCCTTCTACCTCTCGTCGTACGTTGTATAATACAATATGGTGCAGATCCCTTCACTCTTCGTCATCTCTCGGATCCATTCAGTGCTGATTATTCTGCGTGCAATTATTCCCTGACTCCCGTGCATTTCCCCTTATCACAGCGCCTTTGCACGTTTTGGCCTAGCTTTGTGTGCTTCTATGAAGTGTGGCGACTTGAACTGCTGCACGCTTTTGCACAGTTCCACCTTGCCACATCCCACCGATTCACTTGAATTCAGTTCAGTTCAGTTGAGCTCTATTCAGCTCTGCTCTGATCAGATCTGATCTGATCTGATCTGCTCTGCTCTGCTCACCACAGCACAGCACAGCACAGCACACCACAGCTCATCTCAGCTCAAATCAACTCCACTCAACTCAACTCAACTCAACTCATCTCTACTCAACTGAGTTCAGCTCAATTCAGTTCAGAGTTACCTGATTGGGAGACACTGTAGTATTGTCAACCATGCTGCTTGTCATGCGATCATGGGGAAACTACCAAGTGATATCTATCATCTCGGAATATCTGTCTTCTGAATGCTTTACTCCAATCTATCAAAGCGACTAACTGGTTCGGAAACGACAGAGTGAACAGGAGATGCGAAAGGTGGCAAGCAGAGTTCACCTGAACTGAGATAACAGATGTCGAAACCTCTCAAGATATGGATAGTCAAGAAGACTCTGTGAACAAGACTCCAGTTCGATTGATTAACAAGACAAGTTGACACGGATCATCATCGACACCTCCCACAATCATCATTCTCAGGCTTTAGAATCTGACGTAAATAGTAGTCACTCTATAAATAAGAATAATCCTTACACTGTTCGCATAGGTCTACGATTGGAGATCAGGTGGTTGGGCGTACACACAACTGTCAGTGGAATCCATCATCGATGACCAATGTCACAGTCTTCATTCAATTTCTTCACAGGTGTAAGGATGCAAGTCAGTCTGATTGAGTTTGGTCACGTAGAGATTGACTTGTCACCAGGGAAGAGTCTCGTCGATTTAGAGTATCCGGAAGACAAATATTCCTTCTAGGTGAAGACGCTGGCAAAATGCAGAGTCTTGTCAACACCTTGTGCAGAAATCTGAGTATGTTTGGCATGCGATTCTCACTGTCAAATGTAAGATGATTCTGCAGGAGAGGTTCCACCGACTCCTAGTTTAAGGATAACACGTGAAATAGTCGAGCGTGTTGACCACCTGACTTACTCGTCAAGTCGCATCAGCCCCGATCGACTGATTGATGACGAAATCTCAGCACGGAGATAACAGGCTCGTTTGGGATTTGCCAAATCACGTCATCTTTCGCTCAAGCGTGATATCTGGCTATCCATCAAACGAAGTGCATACTGTGCAGCACTCCACTCCACCCTTCTTCACGGCTGTGAAACATGGCCACTGAGAGTGGAAGACATGAAGAGACTAGCCGTCTCTGACCATAGATGTCTGCCTTCTACCTCTCGTCGTACGTTGTATAATACAATATGGTGCAGATCCCTTCACTCTTCGTCATCTCTCGGATCCATTCAGTGCTGATTATTCTGCGTGCAATTATTCCCTGACTCCCGTGCATTTCCCCTTATCACAGCGCCTTTGCACGTTTTGGCCTAGCTTTGTGTGCTTCTATGAAGTGTGGCGACTTGAACTGCTGCACGCTTTTGCACAGTTCCACCTTGCCACATCCCACCGATTCACTTGAATTCAGTTCAGTTCAGTTGAGCTCTATTCAGCTCTGCTCTGATCAGATCTGATCTGATCTGATCTGCTCTGCTCTGCTCACCACAGCACAGCACAGCACAGCACACCACAGCTCATCTCAGCTCAAATCAACTCCACTCAACTCAACTCAACTCAACTCATCTCTACTCAACTGAGTTCAGCTCAATTCAGTTCAGAGTTACCTGATTGGGAGACACTGTAGTATTGTCAACCATGCTGCTTGTCATGCGATCATGGGGAAACTACCAAGTGATATCTATCATCTCGGAATATCTGTCTTCTGAATGCTTTACTCCAATCTATCAAAGCGACTAACTGGTTCGGAAACGACAGAGTGAACAGGAGATGCGAAAGGTGGCAAGCAGAGTTCACCTGAACTGAGATAACAGATGCCGAAACCTCTCAAGATATGGATAGTCAAGAAGACTCTGTGAACAAGACTCCAGTTCGATTGATTAACAAGACAAGTTGACACGGATCATCATCGACACCTCCCACAATCATCATTCTCAGGCTTTAGAATCTGACGTAAATAGTAGTCACTCTATAAATAAGAATAATCCTTACACTGTTCGCATAGGTCTACGATTGGAGATCAGGTGGTTGGGCGTACACACAACTGTCAGTGGAATCCATCATCGATGACCAATGTCACAGTCTTCATTCAATTTCTTCACAGGTGTAAGGATGCAAGTCAGCCTGATTGAGTTTGGTCACGTAGAGATTGACTTGTCACCAGGGAAGAGTCTCGTCGATTTAGAGTATCCGGAAGACAAATATTCCTTCTAGGTGAAGACGCTGGCAAAATGCAGAGTCTTGTCAACACCTTGTGCAGAAATCTGAGTATGTTTGGCATGCGATTCTCACTGTCAAATGTAAGATGATTCTGCAGGAGAGGTTCCACCGACTCCTAGTTTAAGGATAACACGTGAAATAGTCGAGCGTGTTGACCACCTGACTTACTCGTCAAGTCGCATCAGCCCCGATCGACTGATTGATGACGAAATCTCAGCACGGAGATAACAGGCTCGTTTGGGATTTGCCAAATCACGTCATCTTTCGCTCAAGCGTGATATCTGGCTATCCATCAAACGAAGTGCATACTGTGCAGCACTCCACTCCACCCTTCTTCACGGCTGTGAAACATGGCCACTGAGAGTGGAAGACATGAAGAGACTAGCCGTCTCTGACCATAGATGTCTGCCTTCTACCTCTCGCCGTACGTTGTATAATACAATATGGTGCAGATCCCTTCACTCTTCGTCATCTCTCGGATCCATTCAGTGCTGATTATTCTGCGTGCAATTATTCCCTGACTCCCGTGCATTTCCCCTTATCACAGCGCCTTTGCACGTTTTGGCCTAGCTTTGTGTGCTTCTATGAAGTGTGGCGACTTGAACTGCTGCACGCTTTTGCACAGTTCCACCTTGCCACATCCCACCGATTCACTTGAATTCAGTTCAGTTCAGTTGAGCTCTATTCAGCTCTGCTCTGATCAGATCTGATCTGATCTGATCTGCTCTGCTCTGCTCACCACAGCACAGCACAGCACAGCACACCACAGCTCATCTCAGCTCAAATCAACTCCACTCAACTCAACTCAACTCAACTCATCTCTACTCAACTGAGTTCAGCTCAATTCAGTTCAGAGTTACCTGATTGGGAGACACTGTAGTATTGTCAACCATGCTGCTTGTCATGCGATCATGGGGAAACTACCAAGTGATATCTATCATCTCGGAATATCTGTCTTCTGAATGCTTTACTCCAATCTATCAAAGCGACTAACTGGTTCGGAAACGACAGAGTGAACAGGAGATGCGAAAGGTGGCAAGCAGAGTTCACCTGAACTGAGATAACAGATGTCGAAACCTCTCAAGATATGGATAGTCAAGAAGACTCTGTGAACAAGACTCCAGTTCGATTGATTAACAAGACAAGTTGACACGGATCATCATCGACACCTCCCACAATCATCATTCTCAGGCTTTAGAATCTGACGTAAATAGTAGTCACTCTATAAATAAGAATAATCCTTACACTGTTCGCATAGGTCTACGATTGGAGATCAGGTGGTTGGGCGTACACACAACTGTCAGTGGAATCCATCATCGATGACCAATGTCACAGTCTTCATTCAATTTCTTCACAGGTGTAAGGATGCAAGTCAGCCTGATTGAGTTTGGTCACGTAGAGATTGACTTGTCACCAGGGAAGAGTCTCGTCGATTTAGAGTATCCGGAAGACAAATATTCCTTCTAGGTGAAGACGCTGGCAAAATGCAGAGTCTTGTCAACACCTTGTGCAGAAATCTGAGTATGTTTGGCATGCGATTCTCACTGTCAAATGTAAGATGATTCTGCAGGAGAGGTTCCACCGACTCCTAGTTTAAGGATAACACGTGAAATAGTCGAGCGTGTTGACCACCTGACTTACTCGTCAAGTCGCATCAGCCCCGATCGACTGATTGATGACGAAATCTCAGCACGGAGATAACAGGCTCGTTTGGGATTTGCCAAATCACGTCATCTTTCGCTCAAGCGTGATATCTGGCTATCCATCAAACGAAGTGCATACTGTGCAGCACTCCACTCCACCCTTCTTCACGGCTGTGAAACATGGCCACTGAGAGTGGAAGACATGAAGAGACTAGCCGTCTCTGACCATAGATGTCTGCCTTCTACCTCTCGCCGTACGTTGTATAATACAATATGGTGCAGATCCCTTCACTCTTCGTCATCTCTCGGATCCATTCAGTGCTGATTATTCTGCGTGCAATTATTCCCTGACTCCCGTGCATTTCCCCTTATCACAGCGCCTTTGCACGTTTTGGCCTAGCTTTGTGTGCTTCTATGAAGTGTGGCGACTTGAACTGCTGCACGCTTTTGCACAGTTCCACCTTGCCACATCCCACCGATTCACTTGAATTCAGTTCAGTTCAGTTGAGCTCTATTCAGCTCTGCTCTGATCAGATCTGATCTGATCTGATCTGCTCTGCTCTGCTCACCACAGCACAGCACAGCACAGCACACCACAGCTCATCTCAGCTCAAATCAACTCCACTCAACTCAACTCAACTCAACTCATCTCTACTCAACTGAGTTCAGCTCAATTCAGTTCAGAGTTACCTGATTGGGAGACACTGTAGTATTGTCAACCATGCTGCTTGTCATGCGATCATGGGGAAACTACCAAGTGATATCTATCATCTCGGAATATCTGTCTTCTGAATGCTTTACTCCAATCTATCAAAGCGACTAACTGGTTCGGAAACGACAGAGTGAACAGGAGATGCGAAAGGTGGCAAGCAGAGTTCACCTGAACTGAGATAACACATGTCGAAACCTCTCAAGATATGGATAGTCAAGAAGACTCTGTGAACAAGACTCCAGTTCGACTGATTAACAAGACAAGTTGACACGGATCATCATCGACACCTCCCACAATCATCATTCTCAGGCTTTAGAATCTGACGTAAATAGTAGTCACTCTATAAATAAGAATAATCCTTACACTGTTCGCATAGGTCTACGATTGGAGATCAGGTGGTTGGGCGTACACACAACTGTCAGTGGAATCCATCATCGATGACCAATGTCACAGTCTTCATTCAATTTCTTCACAGGTGTAAGGATGCAAGTCAGCCTGATTGAGTTTGGTCACGTAGAGATTGACTTGTCACCAGGGAAGAGTCTCGTCGATTTAGAGTATCCGGAAGACAAATATTCCTTCTAGGTGAAGACGCTGGCAAAATGCAGAGTCTTGTCAACACCTTGTGCAGAAATCTGAGTATGTTTGGCATGCGATTCTCACTGTCAAATGTAAGATGATTCTGCAGGAGAGGTTCCACCGACTCCTAGTTTAAGGATAACACGTGAAATAGTCGAGCGTGTTGACCACCTGACTTACTCGTCAAGTCGCATCAGCCCCGATCGACTGATTGATGACGAAATCTCAGCACGGAGATAACAGGCTCGTTTGGGATTTGCCAAATCACGTCATCTTTGGCTCAAGCGTGATATCTGGCTATCCATCAAACGAAGTGCATACTGTGCAGCACTCCACTCCACCCTTCTTCACGGCTGTGAAACATGGCCACTGAGAGTGGAAGACATGAAGAGACTAGTCGTCTCTGACCATAGATGTCTGCCTTCTACCTCTCGTCGTACGTTGTATAATACAATATGGTGCAGATCCCTTCACTCTTCGTCATCTCTCGGATCCATTCAGTGCTGATTATTCTACGTGCAATTATTCCCTGACTCCCGTGCATTTCCCCTTATCACAGCGCCTTTGCACGTTTTGGCCTAGCTTTGTGTGCTTCTATGAAGTGTGGCGACTTGAACTGCTGCACGCTTTTGCACAGTTCCACCTTGCCACATCCCACCGATTCACTTGAATTCAGTTCAGTTCAGTTGAGCTCTATTCAGCTCTGCTCTGATCAGATCTGATCTGATCTGATCTGCTCTGCTCTGCTCACCACAGCACAGCACAGCACAGCACACCACAGCTCATCTCAGCTCAAATCAACTCCACTCAACTCAACTCAACTCAACTCATCTCTACTCAACTGAGTTCAGCTCAATTCAGTTCAGAGTTACCTGATTGGGAGACACTGTAGTATTGTCAACCATGCTGCTTGTCATGCGATCATGGGGAAACTACCAAGTGATATCTATCATCTCGGAATATCTGTCTTCTGAATGCTTTACTCCAATCTATCAAAGCGACTAACTGGTTCGGAAACGACAGAGTGAACAGGAGATGCGAAAGGTGGCAAGCAGAGTTCACCTGAACTGAGATAACAGATGTCGAAACCTCTCAAGATATGGATAGTCAAGAAGACTCTGTGAACAAGACTCCAGTTCGATTGATTAACAAGACAAGTTGACACGGATCATCATCGACACCTCCCACAATCATCATTCTCAGGCTTTAGAATCTGACGTAAATAGTAGTCACTCTATAAATAAGAATAATCCTTACACTGTTCGCATAGGTCTACGATTGGAGATCAGGTGGTTGGGCGTACACACAACTGTCAGTGGAATCCATCATCGATGACCAATGTCACAGTCTTCATTCAATTTCTTCACAGGTGCAAGGATGCAAGTCAGCCTGATTGAGTTTGGTCACGTAGAGATTGACTTGTCACCAGGGAAGAGTCTCGTCGATTTAGAGTATCCGGAAGACAAATATTCCTTCTAGGTGAAGACGCTGGCAAAATGCAGAGTCTTGTCAACACCTTGTGCAGAAATCTGAGTATGTTTGGCATGCGATTCTCACTGTCAAATGTAAGATGATTCTGCAGGAGAGGTTCCACCGACTCCTAGTTTAAGGATAACACGTGAAATAGTCGAGCGTGTTGACCACCTGACTTACTCGTCAAGTCGCATCAGCCCCGATCGACTGATTGATGACGAAATCTCAGCACGGAGATAACAGGCTCGTTTGGGATTTGCCAAATCACGTCATCTTTGGCTCAAGCGTGATATCTGGCTATCCATCAAACGAAGTGCATACTGTGCAGCACTCCACTCCACCCTTCTTCACGGCTGTGAAACATGGCCACTGAGAGTGGAAGACATGAAGAGACTAGCCGTCTCTGACCATAGATGTCTGCCTTCTACCTCTCGTCGTACGTTGTATAATACAATATGGTGCAGATCCCTTCACTCTTCGTCATCTCTCGGATCCATTCAGTGCTGATTATTCTACGTGCAATTATTCCCTGACTCCCGTGCATTTCCCCTTATCACAGCGCCTTTGCACGTTTTGGCCTAGCTTTGTGTGCTTCTATGAAGTGTGGCGACTTGAACTGCTGCACGCTTTTGCACAGTTCCACCTTGCCACATCCCACCGATTCACTTGAATTCAGTTCAGTTCAGTTGAGCTCTATTCAGCTCTGCTCTGATCAGATCTGATCTGATCTGATCTGCTCTGCTCTGCTCACCACAGCACAGCACAGCACAGCACACCACAGCTCATCTCAGCTCAAATCAACTCCACTCAACTCAACTCAACTCAACTCATCTCTACTCAACTGAGTTCAGCTCAATTCAGTTCAGAGTTACCTGATTGGGAGACACTGTAGTATTGTCAACCATGCTGCTTGTCATGCGATCATGGGGAAACTACCAAGTGATATCTATCATCTCGGAATATCTGTCTTCTGAATGCTTTACTCCAATCTATCAAAGCGACTAACTGGTTCGGAAACGACAGAGTGAACAGGAGATGCGAAAGGTGGCAAGCAGAGTTCACCTGAACTGAGATAACACATGTCGAAACCTCTCAAGATATGGATAGTCAAGAAGACTCTGTGAACAAGACTCCAGTTCGACTGATTAACAAGACAAGTTGACACGGATCATCATCGACACCTCCCACAATCATCATTCTCAGGCTTTAGAATCTGACGTAAATAGTAGTCACTCTATAAATAAGAATAATCCTTACACTGTTCGCATAGGTCTACGATTGGAGATCAGGTGGTTGGGCGTACACACAACTGTCAGTGGAATCCATCATCGATGACCAATGTCACAGTCTTCATTCAATTTCTTCACAGGTGTAAGGATGCAAGTCAGCCTGATTGAGTTTGGTCACGTAGAGATTGACTTGTCACCAGGGAAGAGTCTCGTCGATTTAGAGTATCCGGAAGACAAATATTCCTTCTAGGTGAAGACGCTGGCAAAATGCAGAGTCTTGTCAACACCTTGTGCAGAAATCTGAGTATGTTTGGCATGCGATTCTCACTGTCAAATGTAAGATGATTCTGCAGGAGAGGTTCCACCGACTCCTAGTTTAAGGATAACACGTGAAATAGTCGAGCGTGTTGACCACCTGACTTACTCGTCAAGTCGCATCAGCCCCGATCGACTGATTGATGACGAAATCTCAGCACGGAGATAACAGGCTCGTTTGGGATTTGCCAAATCACGTCATCTTTGGCTCAAGCGTGATATCTGGCTATCCATCAAACGAAGTGCATACTGTGCAGCACTCCACTCCACCCTTCTTCACGGCTGTGAAACATGGCCACTGAGAGTGGAAGACATGAAGAGACTAGCCGTCTCTGACCATAGATGTCTGCCTTCTACCTCTCGTCGTACGTTGTATAATACAATATGGTGCAGATCCCTTCACTCTTCGTCATCTCTCGGATCCATTCAGTGCTGATTATTCTGCGTGCAATTATTCCCTGACTCCCGTGCATTTCCCCTTATCACAGCGCCTTTGCACGTTTTGGCCTAGCTTTGTGTGCTTCTATGAAGTGTGGCGACTTGAACTGCTGCACGCTTTTGCACAGTTCCACCTTGCCACATCCCACCGATTCACTTGAATTCAGTTCAGTTCAGTTGAGCTCTATTCAGCTCTGCTCTGATCAGATCTGATCTGATCTGATCTGCTCTGCTCTGCTCACCACAGCACAGCACAGCACACCACAGCTCATCTCAGCTCAAATCAACTCCACTCAACTCAACTCAACTCATCTCTACTCAACTGAGTTCAGCTCAATTCAGTTCAGAGTTACCTGATTGGGAGACACTGTAGTATTGTCAACCATGCTGCTTGTCATGCGATCATGGGGAAACTACCAAGTGATATCTATCATCTCGGAATATCTGTCTTCTGAATGCTTTACTCCAATCTATCAAAGCGACTAACTGGTTCGGAAACGACAGAGTGAACAGGAGATGCGAAAGGTGGCAAGCAGAGTTCACCTGAACTGAGATAACAGATGTCGAAACCTCTCAAGATATGGATAGTCAAGAAGACTCTGTGAACAAGACTCCAGTTCGATTGATTAACAAGACAAGTTGACACGGATCATCATCGACACCTCCCACAATCATCATTCTCAGGCTTTAGAATCTGACGTAAATAGTAGTCACTCTATAAATAAGAATAATCCTTACACTGTTCGCACAGGTCTACGATTGGAGATCAGGTGGTTGGGCGTACACACAACTGTCAGTGGAATCCATCATCGATGACCAATGTCACAGTCTTCATTCAATTTCTTCACAGGTGCAAGGATGCAAGTCAGCCTGATTGAGTTTGGTCACGTAGAGATTGACTTGTCACCAGGGAAGAGTCTCGTCGATTTAGAGTATCCGGAAGACAAATATTCCTTCTAGGTGAAGACGCTGGCAAAATGCAGAGTCTTGTCAACACCTTGTGCAGAAATCTGAGTATGTTTGGCATGCGATTCTCACTGTCAAATGTAAGATGATTCTGCAGGAGAGGTTCCACCGACTCCTAGTTTAAGGATAACACGTGAAATAGTCGAGCGTGTTGACCACCTGACTTACTCGTCAAGTCGCATCAGCCCCGATCGACTGATTGATGACGAAATCTCAGCACGGAGATAACAGGCTCGTTTGGGATTTGCCAAATCACGTCATCTTTGGCTCAAGCGTGATATCTGGCTATCCATCAAACGAAGTGCATACTGTGCAGCACTCCACTCCACCCTTCTTCACGGCTGTGAAACATGGCCACTGAGAGTGGAAGACATGAAGAGACTAGCCGTCTCTGACCATAGATGTCTGCCTTCTACCTCTCGTCGTACGTTGTATAATACAATATGGTGCAGATCCCTTCACTCTTCGTCATCTCTCGGATCCATTCAGTGCTGATTATTCTGCGTGCAATTATTCCCTGACTCCCGTGCATTTCCCCTTATCACAGCGCCTTTGCACGTTTTGGCCTAGCTTTGTGTGCTTCTATGAAGTGTGGCGACTTGAACTGCTGCACGCTTTTGCACAGTTCCACCTTGCCACATCCCACCGATTCACTTGAATTCAGTTCAGTTCAGTTG
The DNA here is from genome assembly GCA_944472155.2 of Trichobilharzia szidati. NCBI lineage: Eukaryota > Metazoa > Platyhelminthes > Trematoda > Strigeidida > Schistosomatidae > Trichobilharzia > Trichobilharzia szidati. The sequence continues at coordinate 34,593 of CALYDE020001103.1, forward strand.
AGCTCTATTCAGCTCTGCTCTGATCAGATCTGATCTGATCTGATCTGCTCTGCTCTGCTCACCACAGCACAGCACAGCACAGCACACCACAGCTCATCTCAGCTCAAATCAACTCCACTCAACTCAACTCAACTCAACTCATCTCTACTCAACTGAGTTCAGCTCAATTCAGTTCAGAGTTACCTGATTGGGAGACACTGTAGTATTGTCAACCATGCTGCTTGTCATGCGATCATGGGGAAACTACCAAGTGATATCTATCATCTCGGAATATCTGTCTTCTGAATGCTTTACTCCAATCTATCAAAGCGACTAACTGGTTCGGAAACGACAGAGTGAACAGGAGATGCGAAAGGTGGCAAGCAGAGTTCACCTGAACTGAGATAACAGATGTCGAAACCTCTCAAGATATGGATAGTCAAGAAGACTCTGTGAACAAGACTCCAGTTCGATTGATTAACAAGACAAGTTGACACGGATCATCATCGACACCTCCCACAATCATCATTCTCAGGCTTTAGAATCTGACGTAAATAGTAGTCACTCTATAAATAAGAATAATCCTTACACTGTTCGCATAGGTCTACGATTGGAGATCAGGTGGTTGGGCGTACACACAACTGTCAGTGGAATCCATCATCGATGACCAATGTCACAGTCTTCATTCAATTTCTTCACAGGTGCAAGGATGCAAGTCAGCCTGATTGAGTTTGGTCACGTAGAGATTGACTTGTCACCAGGGAAGAGTCTCGTCGATTTAGAGTATCCGGAAGACAAATATTCCTTCTAGGTGAAGACGCTGGCAAAATGCAGAGTCTTGTCAACACCTTGTGCAGAAATCTGAGTATGTTTGGCATGCGATTCTCACTGTCAAATGTAAGATGATTCTGCAGGAGAGGTTCCACCGACTCCTAGTTTAAGGATAACACGTGAAATAGTCGAGCGTGTTGACCACCTGACTTACTCGTCAAGTCGCATCAGCCCCGATCGACTGATTGATGACGAAATCTCAGCACGGAGATAACAGGCTCGTTTGGGATTTGCCAAATCACGTCATCTTTGGCTCAAGCGTGATATCTGGCTATCCATCAAACGAAGTGCATACTGTGCAGCACTCCACTCCACCCTTCTTCACGGCTGTGAAACATGGCCACTGAGAGTGGAAGACATGAAGAGACTAGTCGTCTCTGACCATAGATGTCTGCCTTCTACCTCTCGTCGTACGTTGTATAATACAATATGGTGCAGATCCCTTCACTCTTCGTCATCTCTCGGATCCATTCAGTGCTGATTATTCTACGTGCAATTATTCCCTGACTCCCGTGCATTTCCCCTTATCACAGCGCCTTTGCACGTTTTGGCCTAGCTTTGTGTGCTTCTATGAAGTGTGGCGACTTGAACTGCTGCACGCTTTTGCACAGTTCCACCTTGCCACATCCCACCGATTCACTTGAATTCAGTTCAGTTCAGTTGAGCTCTATTCAGCTCTGCTCTGATCAGATCTGATCTGATCTGCTCTGCTCAGCACAGCACACCACAGCTCATCTCAGCTCAAATCAACTCAACTCAACTCATCTCTACTCAACTGAGTTCAGCTCAATTCAGTTCAGAGTTACCTGATTGGGAGACACTGTAGTATTGTCAACCATGCTGCTTGTCATGCGATCATGGGGAAACTACCAAGTGATATCTATCATCTCGGAATATCTGTCTTCTGAATGCTTTACTCCAATCTATCAAAGCGACTAACTGGTTCGGAAACGACAGAGTGAACAGGAGATGCGAAAGGTGGCAAGCAGAGTTCACCTGAACTGAGATAACAGATGTCGAAACCTCTCAAGATATGGATAGTCAAGAAGACTCTGTGAACAAGACTCCAGTTCGATTGATTAACAAGACAAGTTGACACGGATCATCATCGACACCTCCCACAATCATCATTCTCAGGCTTTAGAATCTGACGTAAATAGTAGTCACTCTATAAATAAGAATAATCCTTACACTGTTCGCATAGGTCTACGATTGGAGATCAGGTGGTTGGGCGTACACACAACTGTCAGTGGAATCCATCATCGATGACCAATGTCACAGTCTTCATTCAATTTCTTCACAGGTGCAAGGATGCAAGTCAGCCTGATTGAGTTTGGTCACGTAGAGATTGACTTGTCACCAGGGAAGAGTCTCGTCGATTTAGAGTATCCGGAAGACAAATATTCCTTCTAGGTGAAGACGCTGGCAAAATGCAGAGTCTTGTCAACACCTTGTGCAGAAATCTGAGTATGTTTGACATGCGATTCTCACTGTCAAATGTAAGATGATTCTGCAGGAGAGGTTCCACCGACTCCTAGTTTAAGGATAACACGTGAAATAGTCGAGCGTGTTGACCACCTGACTTACTCGTCAAGTCGCATCAGCCCCGATCGACTGATTGATGACGAAATCTCAGCACGGAGATAACAGGCTCGTTTGGGATTTGCCAAATCACGTCATCTTTCGCTCAAGCGTGATATCTGGCTATCCATCAAACGAAGTGCATACTGTGCAGCACTCCACTCCACCCTTCTTCACGGCTGTGAAACATGGCCACTGAGAGTGGAAGACATGAAGAGACTAGCCGTCTCTGACCATAGATGTCTGCCTTCTACCTCTCGTCGTACGTTGTATAATACAATATGGTGCAGATCCCTTCACTCTTCGTCATCTCTCGGATCCATTCAGTGCTGATTATTCTGCGTGCAATTATTCCCTGACTCCCGTGCATTTCCCCTTATCACAGCGCCTTTGCACGTTTTGGCCTAGCTTTGTGTGCTTCTATGAAGTGTGGCGACTTGAACTGCTGCACGCTTTTGCACAGTTCCACCTTGCCACATCCCACCGATTCACTTGAATTCAGTTCAGTTCAGTTGAGCTCTATTCAGCTCTGCTCTGATCAGATCTGATCTGATCTGATCTGCTCTGCTCTGCTCACCACAGCACAGCACAGCACAGCACACCACAGCTCATCTCAGCTCAAATCAACTCCACTCAACTCAACTCAACTCAACTCATCTCTACTCAACTGAGTTCAGCTCAATTCAGTTCAGAGTTACCTGATTGGGAGACACTGTAGTATTGTCAACCATGCTGCTTGTCATGCGATCATGGGGAAACTACCAAGTGATATCTATCATCTCGGAATATCTGTCTTCTGAATGCTTTACTCCAATCTATCAAAGCGACTAACTGGTTCGGAAACGACAGAGTGAACAGGAGATGCGAAAGGTGGCAAGCAGAGTTCACCTGAACTGAGATAACAGATGTCGAAACCTCTCAAGATATGGATAGTCAAGAAGACTCTGTGAACAAGACTCCAGTTCGATTGATTAACAAGACAAGTTGACACGGATCATCATCGACACCTCCCACAATCATCATTCTCAGGCTTTAGAATCTGACGTAAATAGTAGTCACTCTATAAATAAGAATAATCCTTACACTGTTCGCATAGGTCTACGATTGGAGATCAGGTGGTTGGGCGTACACACAACTGTCAGTGGAATCCATCATCGATGACCAATGTCACAGTCTTCATTCAATTTCTTCACAGGTGCAAGGATGCAAGTCAGCCTGATTGAGTTTGGTCACGTAGAGATTGACTTGTCACCAGGGAAGAGTCTCGTCGATTTAGAGTATCCGGAAGACAAATATTCCTTCTAGGTGAAGACGCTGGCAAAATGCAGAGTCTTGTCAACACCTTGTGCAGAAATCTGAGTATGTTTGACATGCGATTCTCACTGTCAAATGTAAGATGATTCTGCAGGAGAGGTTCCACCGACTCCTAGTTTAAGGATAACACGTGAAATAGTCGAGCGTGTTGACCACCTGACTTACTCGTCAAGTCGCATCAGCCCCGATCGACTGATTGATGACGAAATCTCAGCACGGAGATAACAGGCTCGTTTGGGATTTGCCAAATCACGTCATCTTTGGCTCAAGCGTGATATCTGGCTATCCATCAAACGAAGTGCATACTGTGCAGCACTCCACTCCACCCTTCTTCACGGCTGTGAAACATGGCCACTGAGAGTGGAAGACATGAAGAGACTAGCCGTCTCTGACCATAGATGTCTGCCTTCTACCTCTCGTCGTACGTTGTATAATACAATATGGTGCAGATCCCTTCACTCTTCGTCATCTCTCGGATCCATTCAGTGCTGATTATTCTGCGTGCAATTATTCCCTGACTCTCGTGCATTTCCCCTTATCACAGCGCCTTTGCACGTTTTGGCCTAGCTTTGTGTGCTTCTATGAAGTGTGGCGACTTGAACTGCTGCACGCTTTTGCACAGTTCCACCTTGCCACATCCCACCGATTCACTTGAATTCAGTTCAGTTCAGTTGAGCTCTATTCAGCTCTGCTCTGATCAGATCTGATCTGATCTGATCTGCTCTGCTCAGCACAGCACAGCACAGCACACCACAGCTCATCTCAGCTCAAATCAACTCCACTCAACTCAACTCAACTCAACTCATCTCTACTCAACTGAGTTCAGCTCAATTCAGTTCAGAGTTACCTGATTGGGAGACACTGTAGTATTGTCAACCATGCTGCTTGTCATGCGATCATGGGGAAACTACCAAGTGATATCTATCATCTCGGAATATCTGTCTTCTGAATGCTTTACTCCAATCTATCAAAGCGACTAACTGGTTCGGAAACGACAGAGTGAACAGGAGATGCGAAAGGTGGCAAGCAGAGTTCACCTGAACTGAGATAACAGATGTCGAAACCTCTCAAGATATGGATAGTCAAGAAGACTCTGTGAACAAGACTCCAGTTCGATTGATTAACAAGACAAGTTGACACGGATCATCATCGACACCTCCCACAATCATCATTCTCAGGCTTTAGAATCTGACGTAAATAGTAGTCACTCTATAAATAAGAATAATCCTTACACTGTTCGCATAGGTCTACGATTGGAGATCAGGTGGTTGGGCGTACACACAACTGTCAGTGGAATCCATCATCGATGACCAATGTCACAGTCTTCATTCAATTTCTTCACAGGTGCAAGGATGCAAGTCAGCCTGATTGAGTTTGGTCACGTAGAGATTGACTTGTCACCAGGGAAGAGTCTCGTCGATTTAGAGTATCCGGAAGACAAATATTCCTTCTAGGTGAAGACGCTGGCAAAATGCAGAGTCTTGTCAACACCTTGTGCAGAAATCTGAGTATGTTTGGCATGCGATTCTCACTGTCAAATGTAAGATGATTCTGCAGGAGAGGTTCCACCGACTCCTAGTTTAAGGATAACACGTGAAATAGTCGAGCGTGTTGACCACCTGACTTACTCGTCAAGTCGCATCAGCCCCGATCGACTGATTGATGACGAAATCTCAGCACGGAGATAACAGGCTCGTTTGGGATTTGCCAAATCACGTCATCTTTGGCTCAAGCGTGATATCTGGCTATCCATCAAACGAAGTGCATACTGTGCAGCACTCCACTCCACCCTTCTTCACGGCTGTGAAACATGGCCACTGAGAGTGGAAGACATGAAGAGACTAGTCGTCTCTGACCATAGATGTCTGCCTTCTACCTCTCGTCGTACGTTGTATAATACAATATGGTGCAGATCCCTTCACTCTTCGTCATCTCTCGGATCCATTCAGTGCTGATTATTCTACGTGCAATTATTCCCTGACTCCCGTGCATTTCCCCTTATCACAGCGCCTTTGCACGTTTTGGCCTAGCTTTGTGTGCTTCTATGAAGTGTGGCGACTTGAACTGCTGCACGCTTTTGCACAGTTCCACCTTGCCACATCCCACCGATTCACTTGAATTCAGTTCAGTTCAGTTGAGCTCTATTCAGCTCTGCTCTGATCAGATCTGATCTGATCTGATCTGCTCTGCTCTGCTCACCACAGCACAGCACAGCACAGCACACCACAGCTCATCTCAGCTCAAATCAACTCCACTCAACTCAACTCAACTCAACTCATCTCTACTCAACTGAGTTCAGCTCAATTCAGTTCAGAGTTACCTGATTGGGAGACACTGTAGTATTGTCAACCATGCTGCTTGTCATGCGATCATGGGGAAACTACCAAGTGATATCTATCATCTCGGAATATCTGTCTTCTGAATGCTTTACTCCAATCTATCAAAGCGACTAACTGGTTCGGAAACGACAGAGTGAACAGGAGATGCGAAAGGTGGCAAGCAGAGTTCACCTGAACTGAGATAACAGATGTCGAAACCTCTCAAGATATGGATAGTCAAGAAGACTCTGTGAACAAGACTCCAGTTCGACTGATTAACAAGACAAGTTGACACGGATCATCATCGACACCTCCCACAATCATCATTCTCAGGCTTTAGAATCTGACGTAAATAGTAGTCACTCTATAAATAAGAATAATCCTTACACTGTTCGCATAGGTCTGCGATTGGAGATCAGGTGGTTGGGCGTACACACAACTGTCAGTGGAATCCATCATCGATGACCAATGTCACAGTCTTCATTCAATTTCTTCACAGGTGTAAGGATGCAAGTCAGCCTGATTGAGTTTGGTCACGTAGAGATTGACTTGTCACCAGGGAAGAGTCTCGTCGATTTAGAGTATCCGGAAGACAAATATTCCTTCTAGGTGAAGACGCTGGCAAAATGCAGAGTCTTGTCAACACCTTGTGCAGAAATCTGAGTATGTTTGGCATGCGATTCTCACTGTCAAATGTAAGATGATTCTGCAGGAGAGGTTCCACCGACTCCTAGTTTAAGGATAACACGTGAAATAGTCGAGCGTGTTGACCACCTGACTTACTCGTCAAGTCGCATCAGCCCCGATCGACTGATTGATGACGAAATCTCAGCACGGAGATAACAGGCTCGTTTGGGATTTGCCAAATCACGTCATCTTTGGCTCAAGCGTGATATCTGGCTATCCATCAAACGAAGTGCATACTGTGCAGCACTCCACTCCACCCTTCTTCACGGCTGTGAAACATGGCCACTGAGAGTGGAAGACATGAAGAGACTAGTCGTCTCTGACCATAGATGTCTGCCTTCTACCTCTCGTCGTACGTTGTATAATACAATATGGTGCAGATCCCTTCACTCTTCGTCATCTCTCGGATCCATTCAGTGCTGATTATTCTACGTGCAATTATTCCCTGACTCCCGTGCATTTCCCCTTATCACAGCGCCTTTGCACGTTTTGGCCTAGCTTTGTGTGCTTCTATGAAGTGTGGCGACTTGAACTGCTGCACGCTTTTGCACAGTTCCACCTTGCCACATCCCACCGATTCACTTGAATTCAGTTCAGTTCAGTTGAGCTCTATTCAGCTCTGCTCTGATCAGATCTGATCTGATCTGATCTGCTCTGCTCTGCTCACCACAGCACAGCACAGCACAGCACACCACAGCTCATCTCAGCTCAAATCAACTCCACTCAACTCAACTCAACTCAACTCATCTCTACTCAACTGAGTTCAGCTCAATTCAGTTCAGAGTTACCTGATTGGGAGACACTGTAGTATTGTCAACCATGCTGCTTGTCATGCGATCATGGGGAAACTACCAAGTGATATCTATCATCTCGGAATATCTGTCTTCTGAATGCTTTACTCCAATCTATCAAAGCGACTAACTGGTTCGGAAACGACAGAGTGAACAGGAGATGCGAAAGGTGGCAAGCAGAGTTCACCTGAACTGAGATAACAGATGTCGAAACCTCTCAAGATATGGATAGTCAAGAAGACTCTGTGAACAAGACTCCAGTTCGATTGATTAACAAGACAAGTTGACACGGATCATCATCGACACCTCCCACAATCATCATTCTCAGGCTTTAGAATCTGACGTAAATAGTAGTCACTCTATAAATAAGAATAATCCTTACACTGTTCGCATAGGTCTACGATTGGAGATCAGGTGGTTGGGCGTACACACAACTGTCAGTGGAATCCATCATCGATGACCAATGTCACAGTCTTCATTCAATTTCTTCACAGGTGCAAGGATGCAAGTCAGCCTGATTGAGTTTGGTCACGTAGAGATTGACTTGTCACCAGGGAAGAGTCTCGTCGATTTAGAGTATCCGGAAGACAAATATTCCTTCTAGGTGAAGACGCTGGCAAAATGCAGAGTCTTGTCAACACCTTGTGCAGAAATCTGAGTATGTTTGGCATGCGATTCTCACTGTCAAATGTAAGATGATTCTGCAGGAGAGGTTCCACCGACTCCTAGTTTAAGGATAACACGTGAAATAGTCGAGCGTGTTGACCACCTGACTTACTCGTCAAGTCGCATCAGCCCCGATCGACTGATTGATGACGAAATCTCAGCACGGAGATAACAGGCTCGTTTGGGATTTGCCAAATCACGTCATCTTTGGCTCAAGCGTGATATCTGGCTATCCATCAAACGAAGTGCATACTGTGCAGCACTCCACTCCACCCTTCTTCACGGCTGTGAAACATGGCCACTGAGAGTGGAAGACATGAAGAGACTAGCCGTCTCTGACCATAGATGTCTGCCTTCTACCTCTCGTCGTACGTTGTATAATACAATATGGTGCAGATCCCTTCACTCTTCGTCATCTCTCGGATCCATTCAGTGCTGATTATTCTACGTGCAATTATTCCCTGACTCCCGTGCATTTCCCCTTATCACAGCGCCTTTGCACGTTTTGGCCTAGCTTTGTGTGCTTCTATGAAGTGTGGCGACTTGAACTGCTGCACGCTTTTGCACAGTTCCACCTTGCCACATCCCACCGATTCACTTGAATTCAGTTCAGTTCAGTTGAGCTCTATTCAGCTCTGCTCTGATCAGATCTGATCTGATCTGATCTGCTCTGCTCTGCTCACCACAGCACAGCACAGCACACCACAGCTCATCTCAGCTCAAATCAACTCCACTCAACTCAACTCAACTCAACTCATCTCTACTCAACTGAGTTCAGCTCAATTCAGTTCAGAGTTACCTGATTGGGAGACACTGTAGTATTGTCAACCATGCTGCTTGTCATGCGATCATGGGGAAACTACCAAGTGATATCTATCATCTCGGAATATCTGTCTTCTGAATGCTTTACTCCAATCTATCAAAGCGACTAACTGGTTCGGAAACGACAGAGTGAACAGGAGATGCGAAAGGTGGCAAGCAGAGTTCACCTGAACTGAGATAACACATGTCGAAACCTCTCAAGATATGGATAGTCAAGAAGACTCTGTGAACAAGACTCCAGTTCGACTGATTAACAAGACAAGTTGACACGGATCATCATCGACACCTCCCACAATCATCATTCTCAGGCTTTAGAATCTGACGTAAATAGTAGTCACTCTATAAATAAGAATAATCCTTACACTGTTCGCATAGGTCTACGATTGGAGATCAGGTGGTTGGGCGTACACACAACTGTCAGTGGAATCCATCATCGATGACCAATGTCACAGTCTTCATTCAATTTCTTCACAGGTGTAAGGATGCAAGTCAGCCTGATTGAGTTTGGTCACGTAGAGATTGACTTGTCACCAGGGAAGAGTCTCGTCGATTTAGAGTATCCGGAAGACAAATATTCCTTCTAGGTGAAGACGCTGGCAAAATGCAGAGTCTTGTCAACACCTTGTGCAGAAATCTGAGTATGTTTGGCATGCGATTCTCACTGTCAAATGTAAGATGATTCTGCAGGAGAGGTTCCACCGACTCCTAGTTTAAGGATAACACGTGAAATAGTCGAGCGTGTTGACCACCTGACTTACTCGTCAAGTTGCATCAGCCCCGATCGACTGATTGATGACGAAATCTCAGCACGGAGATAACAGGCTCGTTTGGGATTTGCCAAATCACGTCATCTTTGGCTCAAGCGTGATATCTGGCTATCCATCAAACGAAGTGCATACTGTGCAGCACTCCACTCCACCCTTCTTCACGGCTGTGAAACATGGCCACTGAGAGTGGAAGACATGAAGAGACTAGCCGTCTCTGACCATAGATGTCTGCCTTCTACCTCTCGTCGTACGTTGTATAATACAATATGGTGCAGATCCCTTCACTCTTCGTCATCTCTCGGATCCATTCAGTGCTGATTATTCTGCGTGCAATTATTCCCTGACTCCCGTGCATTTCCCCTTATCACAGCGCCTTTGCACGTTTTGGCCTAGCTTTGTGTGCTTCTATGAAGTGTGGCGACTTGAACTGCTGCACGCTTTTGCACAGTTCCACCTTGCCACATCCCACCGATTCACTTGAATTCAGTTCAGTTCAGTTGAGCTCTATTCAGCTCTGCTCTGATCAGATCTGATCTGATCTGATCTGCTCTGCTCTGCTCACCACAGCACAGCACAGCACAGCACACCACAGCTCATCTCAGCTCAAATCAACTCCACTCAACTCAACTCAACTCAACTCATCTCTACTCAACTGAGTTCAGCTCAATTCAGTTCAGAGTTACCTGATTGGGAGACACTGTAGTATTGTCAACCATGCTGCTTGTCATGCGATCATGGGGAAACTACCAAGTGATATCTATCATCTCGGAATATCTGTCTTCTGAATGCTTTACTCCAATCTATCAAAGCGACTAACTGGTTCGGAAACGACAGAGTGAACAGGAGATGCGAAAGGTGGCAAGCAGAGTTCACCTGAACTGAGATAACAGATGTCGAAACCTCTCAAGATATGGATAGTCAAGAAGACTCTGTGAACAAGACTCCAGTTCGATTGATTAACAAGACAAGTTGACACGGATCATCATCGACACCTCCCACAATCATCATTCTCAGGCTTTAGAATCTGACGTAAATAGTAGTCACTCTATAAATAAGAATAATCCTTACACTGTTCGCACAGGTCTACGATTGGAGATCAGGTGGTTGGGCGTACACACAACTGTCAGTGGAATCCATCATCGATGACCAATGTCACAGTCTTCATTCAATTTCTTCACAGGTGCAAGGATGCAAGTCAGCCTGATTGAGTTTGGTCACGTAGAGATTGACTTGTCACCAGGGAAGAGTCTCGTCGATTTAGAGTATCCGGAAGACAAATATTCCTTCTAGGTGAAGACGCTGGCAAAATGCAGAGTCTTGTCAACACCTTGTGCAGAAATCTGAGTATGTTTGACATGCGATTCTCACTGTCAAATGTAAGATGATTCTGCAGGAGAGGTTCCACCGACTCCTAGTTTAAGGATAACACGTGAAATAGTCGAGCGTGTTGACCACCTGACTTACTCGTCAAGTCGCATCAGCCCCGATCGACTGATTGATGACGAAATCTCAGCACGGAGATAACAGGCTCGTTTGGGATTTGCCAAATCACGTCATCTTTGGCTCAAGCGTGATATCTGGCTATCCATCAAACGAAGTGCATACTGTGCAGCACTCCACTCCACCCTTCTTCACGGCTGTGAAACATGGCCACTGAGAGTGGAAGACATGAAGAGACTAGCCGTCTCTGACCATAGATGTCTGCCTTCTACCTCTCGTCGTACGTTGTATAATACAATATGGTGCAGATCCCTTCACTCTTCGTCATCTCTCGGATCCATTCAGTGCTGATTATTCTGCGTGCAATTATTCCCTGACTCCCGTGCATTTCCCCTTATCACAGCGCCTTTGCACGTTTTGGCCTAGCTTTGTGTGCTTCTATGAAGTGTGGCGACTTGAACTGCTGCACGCTTTTGCACAGTTCCACCTTGCCACATCCCACCGATTCACTTGAATTCAGTTCAGTTCAGTTGAGCTCTATTCAGCTCTGCTCTGATCAGATCTGATCTGATCTGATCTGCTCTGCTCTGCTCACCACAGCACAGCACAGCACAGCACACCACAGCTCATCTCAGCTCAAATCAACTCCACTCAACTCAACTCAACTCAACTCATCTCTACTCAACTGAGTTCAGCTCAATTCAGTTCAGAGTTACCTGATTGGGAGACACTGTAGTATTGTCAACCATGCTGCTTGTCATGCGATCATGGGGAAACTACCAAGTGATATCTATCATCTCGGAATATCTGTCTTCTGAATGCTTTACTCCAATCTATCAAAGCGACTAACTGGTTCGGAAACGACAGAGTGAACAGGAGATGCGAAAGGTGGCAAGCAGAGTTCACCTGAACTGAGATAACAGATGTCGAAACCTCTCAAGATATGGATAGTCAAGAAGACTCTGTGAACAAGACTCCAGTTCGATTGATTAACAAGACAAGTTGACACGGATCATCATCGACACCTCCCACAATCATCATTCTCAGGCTTTAGAATCTGACGTAAATAGTAGTCACTCTATAAATAAGAATAATCCTTACACTGTTCGCATAGGTCTACGATTGGAGATCAGGTGGTTGGGCGTACACACAACTGTCAGTGGAATCCATCATCGATGACCAATGTCACAGTCTTCATTCAATTTCTTCACAGGTGCAAGGATGCAAGTCAGCCTGATTGAGTTTGGTCACGTAGAGATTGACTTGTCACCAGGGAAGAGTCTCGTCGATTTAGAGTATCCGGAAGACAAATATTCCTTCTAGGTGAAGACGCTGGCAAAATGCAGAGTCTTGTCAACACCTTGTGCAGAAATCTGAGTATGTTTGGCATGCGATTCTCACTGTCAAATGTAAGATGATTCTGCAGGAGAGGTTCCACCGACTCCTAGTTTAAGGATAACACGTGAAATAGTCGAGCGTGTTGACCACCTGACTTACTCGTCAAGTCGCATCAGCCCCGATCGACTGATTGATGACGAAATCTCAGCACGGAGATAACAGGCTCGTTTGGGATTTGCCAAATCACGTCATCTTTGGCTCAAGCGTGATATCTGGCTATCCATCAAACGAAGTGCATACTGTGCAGCACTCCACTCCACCCTTCTTCACGGCTGTGAAACATGGCCACTGAGAGTGGAAGACATGAAGAGACTAGCCGTCTCTGACCATAGATGTCTGCCTTCTACCTCTCGTCGTACGTTGTATAATACAATATGGTGCAGATCCCTTCACTCTTCGTCATCTCTCGGATCCATTCAGTGCTGATTATTCTGCGTGCAATTATTCCCTGACTCCCGTGCATTTCCCCTTATCACAGCGCCTTTGCACGTTTTGGCCTAGCTTTGTGTGCTTCTATGAAGTGTGGCGACTTGAACTGCTGCACGCTTTTGCACAGATCCACCTTGCCACATCCCACCGATTCACTTGAATTCAGTTCAGTTCAGTTGAGCTCTATTCAGCTCTGCTCTGATCAGATCTGATCTGATCTGCTCTGCTCAGCACAGCACACCACAGCTCATCTCAGCTCAAATCAACTCAACTCAACTCAACTCATCTCTACTCAACTGAGTTCAGCTCAATTCAGTTCAGAGTTACCTGATTGGGAGACACTGTAGTATTGTCAACCATGCTGCTTGTCATGCGATCATGGGGAAACTACCAAGTGATATCTATCATCTCGGAATATCTGTCTTCTGAATGCTTTACTCCAATCTATCAAAGCGACTAACTGGTTCGGAAACGACAGAGTGAACAGGAGATGCGAAAGGTGGCAAGCAGAGTTCACCTGAACTGAGATAACAGATGTCGAAACCTCTCAAGATATGGATAGTCAAGAAGACTCTGTGAACAAGACTCCAGTTCGATTGATTAACAAGACAAGTTGACACGGATCATCATCGACACCTCCCACAATCATCATTCTCAGGCTTTAGAATCTGACGTAAATAGTAGTCACTCTATAAATAACAATAATCCTTACACTGTTCGCATAGGTCTACGATTGGAGATCAGGTGGTTGGGCGTACACACAACTGTCAGTGGAATCCATCATCGATGACCAATGTCACAGTCTTCATTCAATTTCTTCACAGGTGCAAGGATGCAAGTCAGCCTGATTGAGTTTGGTCACGTAGAGATTGACTTGTCACCAGGGAAGAGTCTCGTCGATTTAGAGTATCCGGAAGACAAATATTCCTTCTAGGTGAAGACGCTGGCAAAATGCAGAGTCTTGTCAACACCTTGTGCAGAAATCTGAGTATGTTTGGCATGCGATTCTCACTGTCAAATGTAAGATGATTCTGCAGGAGAGGTTCCACCGACTCCTAGTTTAAGGATAACACGTGAAATAGTCGAGCGTGTTGACCACCTGACTTACTCGTCAAGTCGCATCAGCCCCGATCGACTGATTGATGACGAAATCTCAGCACGGAGATAACAGGCTCGTTTGGGATTTGCCAAATCACGTCATCTTTGGCTCAAGCGTGATATCTGGCTATCCATCAAACGAAGTGCATACTGTGCAGCACTCCACTCCACCCTTCTTCACGGCTGTGAAACATGGCCACTGAGAGTGGAAGACATGAAGAGACTAGCCGTCTCTGACCATAGATGTCTGCCTTCTACCTCTCGTCGTACGTTGTATAATACAATATGGTGCAGATCCCTTCACTCTTCGTCATCTCTCGGATCCATTCAGTGCTGATTATTCTGCGTGCAATTATTCCCTGACTCCCGTGCATTTCCCCTTATCACAGCGCCTTTGCACGTTTTGGCCTAGCTTTGTGTGCTTCTATGAAGTGTGGCGACTTGAACTGCTGCACGCTTTTGCACAGTTCCACCTTGCCACATCCCACCGATTCACTTGAATTCAGTTCAGTTCAGTTGAGCTCTATTCAGCTCTGCTCTGATCAGATCTGATCTGATCTGCTCTGCTCAGCACAGCACACCACAGCTCATCTCAGCTCAAATCAACTCAACTCAACTCATCTCTACTCAACTGAGTTCAGCTCAATTCAGTTCAGAGTTACCTGATTGGGAGACACTGTAGTATTGTCAACCATGCTGCTTGTCATGCGATCATGGGGAAACTACCAAGTGATATCTATCATCTCGGAATATCTGTCTTCTGAATGCTTTACTCCAATCTATCAAAGCGACTAACTGGTTCGGAAACGACAGAGTGAACAGGAGATGCGAAAGGTGGCAAGCAGAGTTCACCTGAACTGAGATAACAGATGTCGAAACCTCTCAAGATATGGATAGTCAAGAAGACTCTGTGAACAAGACTCCAGTTCGATTGATTAACAAGACAAGTTGACACGGATCATCATCGACACCTCCCACAATCATCATTCTCAGGCTTTAGAATCTGACGTAAATAGTAGTCACTCTATAAATAAGAATAATCCTTACACTGTTCGCATAGGTCTACGATTGGAGATCAGGTGGTTGGGCGTACACACAACTGTCAGTGGAATCCATCATCGATGACCAATGTCACAGTCTTCATTCAATTTCTTCACAGGTGCAAGGATGCAAGTCAGCCTGATTGAGTTTGGTCACGTAGAGATTGACTTGTCACCAGGGAAGAGTCTCGTCGATTTAGAGTATCCGGAAGACAAATATTCCTTCTAGGTGAAGACGCTGGCAAAATGCAGAGTCTTGTCAACACCTTGTGCAGAAATCTGAGTATGTTTGACATGCGATTCTCACTGTCAAATGTAAGATGATTCTGCAGGAGAGGTTCCACCGACTCCTAGTTTAAGGATAACACGTGAAATAGTCGAGCGTGTTGACCACCTGACTTACTCGTCAAGTCGCATCAGCCCCGATCGACTGATTGATGACGAAATCTCAGCACGGAGATAACAGGCTCGTTTGGGATTTGCCAAATCACGTCATCTTTGGCTCAAGCGTGATATCTGGCTATCCATCAAACGAAGTGCATACTGTGCAGCACTCCACTCCACCCTTCTTCACGGCTGTGAAACATGGCCACTGAGAGTGGAAGACATGAAGAGACTAGCCGTCTCTGACCATAGATGTCTGCCTTCTACCTCTCGTCGTACGTTGTATAATACAATATGGTGCAGATCCCTTCACTCTTCGTCATCTCTCGGATCCATTCAGTGCTGATTATTCTGCGTGCAATTATTCCCTGACTCCCGTGCATTTCCCCTTATCACAGCGCCTTTGCACGTTTTGGCCTAGCTTTGTGTGCTTCTATGAAGTGTGGCGACTTGAACTGCTGCACGCTTTTGCACAGTTCCACCTTGCCACATCCCACCGATTCACTTGAATTCAGTTCAGTTCAGTTGAGCTCTATTCAGCTCTGCTCTGATCAGATCTGATCTGATCTGATCTGCTCTGCTCTGCTCACCACAGCACAGCACAGCACAGCACACCACAGCTCATCTCAGCTCAAATCAACTCCACTCAACTCAACTCAACTCAACTCATCTCTACTCAACTGAGTTCAGCTCAATTCAGTTCAGAGTTACCTGATTGGGAGACACTGTAGTATTGTCAACCATGCTGCTTGTCATGCGATCATGGGGAAACTACCAAGTGATATCTATCATCTCGGAATATCTGTCTTCTGAATGCTTTACTCCAATCTATCAAAGCGACTAACTGGTTCGGAAACGACAGAGTGAACAGGAGATGCGAAAGGTGGCAAGCAGAGTTCACCTGAACTGAGATAACAGATGTCGAAACCTCTCAAGATATGGATAGTCAAGAAGACTCTGTGAACAAGACTCCAGTTCGATTGATTAACAAGACAAGTTGACACGGATCATCATCGACACCTCCCACAATCATCATTCTCAGGCTTTAGAATCTGACGTAAATAGTAGTCACTCTATAAATAAGAATAATCCTTACACTGTTCGCATAGGTCTACGATTGGAGATCAGGTGGTTGGGCGTACACACAACTGTCAGTGGAATCCATCATCGATGACCAATGTCACAGTCTTCATTCAATTTCTTCACAGGTGCAAGGATGCAAGTCAGCCTGATTGAGTTTGGTCACGTAGAGATTGACTTGTCACCAGGGAAGAGTCTCGTCGATTTAGAGTATCCGGAAGACAAATATTCCTTCTAGGTGAAGACGCTGGCAAAATGCAGAGTCTTGTCAACACCTTGTGCAGAAATCTGAGTATGTTTGACATGCGATTCTCACTGTCAAATGTAAGATGATTCTGCAGGAGAGGTTCCACCGACTCCTAGTTTAAGGATAACACGTGAAATAGTCGAGCGTGTTGACCACCTGACTTACTCGTCAAGTCGCATCAGCCCCGATCGACTGATTGATGACGAAATCTCAGCACGGAGATAACAGGCTCGTTTGGGATTTGCCAAATCACGTCATCTTTGGCTCAAGCGTGATATCTGGCTATCCATCAAACGAAGTGCATACTGTGCAGCACTCCACTCCACCCTTCTTCACGGCTGTGAAACATGGCCACTGAGAGTGGAAGACATGAAGAGACTAGCCGTCTCTGACCATAGATGTCTGCCTTCTACCTCTCGTCGTACGTTGTATAATACAATATGGTGCAGATCCCTTCACTCTTCGTCATCTCTCGGATCCATTCAGTGCTGATTATTCTGCGTGCAATTATTCCCTGACTCTCGTGCATTTCCCCTTATCACAGCGCCTTTGCACGTTTTGGCCTAGCTTTGTGTGCTTCTATGAAGTGTGGCGACTTGAACTGCTGCACGCTTTTGCACAGTTCCACCTTGCCACATCCCACCGATTCACTTGAATTCAGTTCAGTTCAGTTGAGCTCTATTCAGCTCTGCTCTGATCAGATCTGATCTGATCTGATCTGCTCTGCTCAGCACAGCACAGCACAGCACACCACAGCTCATCTCAGCTCAAATCAACTCCACTCAACTCAACTCAACTCAACTCATCTCTACTCAACTGAGTTCAGCTCAATTCAGTTCAGAGTTACCTGATTGGGAGACACTGTAGTATTGTCAACCATGCTGCTTGTCATGCGATCATGGGGAAACTACCAAGTGATATCTATCATCTCGGAATATCTGTCTTCTGAATGCTTTACTCCAATCTATCAAAGCGACTAACTGGTTCGGAAACGACAGAGTGAACAGGAGATGCGAAAGGTGGCAAGCAGAGTTCACCTGAACTGAGATAACAGATGTCGAAACCTCTCAAGATATGGATAGTCAAGAAGACTCTGTGAACAAGACTCCAGTTCGATTGATTAACAAGACAAGTTGACACGGATCATCATCGACACCTCCCACAATCATCATTCTCAGGCTTTAGAATCTGACGTAAATAGTAGTCACTCTATAAATAACAATAATCCTTACACTGTTCGCATAGGTCTACGATTGGAGATCAGGTGGTTGGGCGTACACACAACTGTCAGTGGAATCCATCATCGATGACCAATGTCACAGTCTTCATTCAATTTCTTCACAGGTGTAAGGATGCGAGTCAGCCTGATTGAGTTTGGTCACGTAGAGATTGACTTGTCACCAGGGAAGAGTCTCGTCGATTTAGAGTATCCGGAAGACAAATATTCCTTCTAGGTGAAGATGCTGGCAAAATGCAGAGTCTTGTCAACACCTTGTGCAGAAATCTGAGTATGTTTGGCATGCGATTTTCACTGTCAAATGTAAGATGATTCTGCAGGAGAGGTTCCACCGACTCCTAGTTTAAGGATAACACGTGAAATAGTCGAGCGTGTTGACCACCTGACTTACTCGTCAAGTCGCATCAGCCCCGATCGACTGATTGATGACGAAATCTCAGCACGGAGATAACAGGCTCGTTTGGGATTTGCCAAATCACGTCATCTTTGGCTCAAGCGTGATATCTGGCTATCCATCAAACGAAGTGCATACTGTGCAGCACTCCACTCCACCCTTCTTCACGGCTGTGAAACATGGCCACTGAGAGTGGAAGACATGAAGAGACTAGCCGTCTCTGACCATAGATGTCTGCCTTCTACCTCTCGTCGTACGTTGTATAATACAATATGGTGCAGATCCCTTCACTCTTCGTCATCTCTCGGATCCATTCAGTGCTGATTATTCTACGTGCAATTATTCCCTGACTCCCGTGCATTTCCCCTTATCACAGCGCCTTTGCACGTTTTGGCCTAGCTTTGTGTGCTTCTATGAAGTGTGGCGACTTGAACTGCTGCACGCTTTTGCACAGTTCCACCTTGCCACATCCCACCGATTCACTTGAATTCAGTTCAGTTCAGTTGAGCTCTATTCAGCTCTGCTCTGATCTGATCTGATCTGCTCAGCACAGCACACCACAGCTCAACTCAACTCAACTCAACTCAACTCAACTCAACTCAACTCAACTCATCTCTACTCAACTGAGTTCAGCTCAATTCAGTTCAGAGTTACCTGATTGGGAGACACTGTAGTATTGTCAACCATGCTGCTTGTCATGCGATCATGGGGAAACTACCAAGTGATATCTATCATCTCGGAATATCTGTCTTCTGAATGCTTTACTCCAATCTATCAAAGCGACTAACTGGTTCGGAAACGACAGAGTGAACAGGAGATGCGAAAGGTGGCAAGCAGAGTTCACCTGAACTGAGATAACAGATGTCGAAACCTCTCAAGATATGGATAGTCAAGAAGACTCTGTGAACAAGACTCCAGTTCGATTGATTAACAAGACAAGTTGACACGGATCATCATCGACACCTCCCACAATCATCATTCTCAGGCTTTAGAATCTGACGTAAATAGTAGTCACTCTATAAATAACAATAATCCTTACACTGTTCGCATAGGTCTACGATTGGAGATCAGGTGGTTGGGCGTACACACAACTGTCAGTGGAATCCATCATCGATGACCAATGTCACAGTCTTCATTCAATTTCTTCACAGGTGCAAGGATGCAAGTCAGCCTGATTGAGTTTGGTCACGTAGAGATTGACTTGTCACCAGGGAAGAGTCTCGTCGATTTAGAGTATCCGGAAGACAAATATTCCTTCTAGGTGAAGACGCTGGCAAAATGCAGAGTCTTGTCAACACCTTGTGCAGAAATCTGAGTATGTTTGGCATGCGATTCTCACTGTCAAATGTAAGATGATTCTGCAGGAGAGGTTCCACCGACTCCTAGTTTAAGGATAACACGTGAAATAGTCGAGCGTGTTGACCACCTGACTTACTCGTCAAGTCGCATCAGCCCCGATCGACTGATTGATGACGAAATCTCAGCACGGAGATAACAGGCTCGTTTGGGATTTGCCAAATCACGTCATCTTTGGCTCAAGCGTGATATCTGGCTATCCATCAAACGAAGTGCATACTGTGCAGCACTCCACTCCACCCTTCTTCACGGCTGTGAAACATGGCCACTGAGAGTGGAAGACATGAAGAGACTAGCCGTCTCTGACCATAGATGTCTGCCTTCTACCTCTCGTCGTACGTTGTATAATACAATATGGTGCAGATCCCTTCACTCTTCGTCATCTCTCGGATCCATTCAGTGCTGATTATTCTACGTGCAATTATTCCCTGACTCCCGTGCATTTCCCCTTATCACAGCGCCTTTGCACGTTTTGGCCTAGCTTTGTGTGCTTCTATGAAGTGTGGCGACTTGAACTGCTGCACGCTTTTGCACAGTTCCACCTTGCCACATCCCACCGATTCACTTGAATTCAGTTCAGTTCAGTTGAGCTCTATTCAGCTCTGCTCTGATCTGATCTGCTCTGCTCAGCACAGCACACCACAGCTCATCTCAGCTCAAATCAACTCCACTCAACTCAACTCAACTCAACTCATCTCTACTCAACTGAGTTCAGCTCAATTCAGTTCAGAGTTACCTGATTGGGAGACACTGTAGTATTGTCAACCATGCTGCTTGTCATGCGATCATGGGGAAACTACCAAGTGATATCTATCATCTCGGAATATCTGTCTTCTGAATGCTTTACTCCAATCTATCAAAGCGACTAACTGGTTCGGAAACGACAGAGTGAACAGGAGATGCGAAAGGTGGCAAGCAGAGTTCACCTGAACTGAGATAACAGATGTCGAAACCTCTCAAGATATGGATAGTCAAGAAGACTCTGTGAACAAGACTCCAGTTCGATTGATTAACAAGACAAGTTGACACGGATCATCATCGACACCTCCCACAATCATCATTCTCAGGCTTTAGAATCTGACGTAAATAGTAGTCACTCTATAAATAAGAATAATCCTTACACTGTTCGCACAGGTCTACGATTGGAGATCAGGTGGTTGGGCGTACACACAACTGTCAGTGGAATCCATCATCGATGACCAATGTCACAGTCTTCATTCAATTTCTTCACAGGTGCAAGGATGCAAGTCAGCCTGATTGAGTTTGGTCACGTAGAGATTGACTTGTCACCAGGGAAGAGTCTCGTCGATTTAGAGTATCCGGAAGACAAATATTCCTTCTAGGTGAAGACGCTGGCAAAATGCAGAGTCTTGTCAACACCTTGTGCAGAAATCTGAGTATGTTTGGCATGCGATTCTCACTGTCAAATGTAAGATGATTCTGCAGGAGAGGTTCCACCGACTCCTAGTTTAAGGATAACACGT
This sequence comes from Trichobilharzia szidati, assembly GCA_944472155.2. Classification (NCBI taxonomy): domain Eukaryota; kingdom Metazoa; phylum Platyhelminthes; class Trematoda; order Strigeidida; family Schistosomatidae; genus Trichobilharzia; species Trichobilharzia szidati. Next base: position 55,936 of record CALYDE020001103.1, read on the forward strand.
GAAATAGTCGAGCGTGTTGACCACCTGACTTACTCGTCAAGTCGCATCAGCCCCGATCGACTGATTGATGACGAAATCTCAGCACGGAGATAACAGGCTCGTTTGGGATTTGCCAAATCACGTCATCTTTGGCTCAAGCGTGATATCTGGCTATCCATCAAACGAAGTGCATACTGTGCAGCACTCCACTCCACCCTTCTTCACGGCTGTGAAACATGGCCACTGAGAGTGGAAGACATGAAGAGACTAGCCGTCTCTGACCATAGATGTCTGCCTTCTACCTCTCGTCGTACGTTGTATAATACAATATGGTGCAGATCCCTTCACTCTTCGTCATCTCTCGGATCCATTCAGTGCTGATTATTCTGCGTGCAATTATTCCCTGACTCCCGTGCATTTCCCCTTATCACAGCGCCTTTGCACGTTTTGGCCTAGCTTTGTGTGCTTCTATGAAGTGTGGCGACTTGAACTGCTGCACGCTTTTGCACAGTTCCACCTTGCCACATCCCACCGATTCACTTGAATTCAGTTCAGTTCAGTTGAGCTCTATTCAGCTCTGCTCTGATCTGATCTGCTCTGCTCAGCACAGCACACCACAGCTCATCTCAGCTCAAATCAACTCCACTCAACTCAACTCAACTCAACTCATCTCTACTCAACTGAGTTCAGCTCAATTCAGTTCAGAGTTACCTGATTGGGAGACACTGTAGTATTGTCAACCATGCTGCTTGTCATGCGATCATGGGGAAACTACCAAGTGATATCTATCATCTCGGAATATCTGTCTTCTGAATGCTTTACTCCAATCTATCAAAGCGACTAACTGGTTCGGAAACGACAGAGTGAACAGGAGATGCGAAAGGTGGCAAGCAGAGTTCACCTGAACTGAGATAACAGATGTCGAAACCTCTCAAGATATGGATAGTCAAGAAGACTCTGTGAACAAGACTCCAGTTCGATTGATTAACAAGACAAGTTGACACGGATCATCATCGACACCTCCCACAATCATCATTCTCAGGCTTTAGAATCTGACGTAAATAGTAGTCACTCTATAAATAAGAATAATCCTTACACTGTTCGCACAGGTCTACGATTGGAGATCAGGTGGTTGGGCGTACACACAACTGTCAGTGGAATCCATCATCGATGACCAATGTCACAGTCTTCATTCAATTTCTTCACAGGTGCAAGGATGCAAGTCAGCCTGATTGAGTTTGGTCACGTAGAGATTGACTTGTCACCAGGGAAGAGTCTCGTCGATTTAGAGTATCAGGAAGATAAATATTCCTTCTAGGTGAAGACGCTGGCAAAATGCAGAGTCTTGTCAACACCTTGTGCAGAAATCTGAGTATGTTTGGCATGCGATTCTCACTGTCAAATGTAAGATGATTCTGCAGGAGAGGTTCCACCGACTCCTAGTTTAAGGATAACACGTGAAATAGTCGAGCGTGTTGACCACCTGACTTACTCGTCAAGTCGCATCAGCCCCGATCGACTGATTGATGACGAAATCTCAGCACGGAGATAACAGGCTCGTTTGGGATTTGCCAAATCACGTCATCTTTGGCTCAAGCGTGATATCTGGCTATCCATCAAACGAAGTGCATACTGTGCAGCACTCCACTCCACCCTTCTTCACGGCTGTGAAACATGGCCACTGAGAGTGGAAGACATGAAGAGACTAGCCGTCTCTGACCATAGATGTCTGCCTTCTACCTCTCGTCGTACGTTGTATAATACAATATGGTGCAGATCCCTTCACTCTTCGTCATCTCTCGGATCCATTCAGTGCTGATTATTCTGCGTGCAATTATTCCCTGACTCCCGTGCATTTCCCCTTATCACAGCGCCTTTGCACGTTTTGGCCTAGCTTTGTGTGCTTCTATGAAGTGTGGCGACTTGAACTGCTGCACGCTTTTGCACAGTTCCACCTTGCCACATCCCACCGATTCACTTGAATTCAGTTCAGTTCAGTTGAGCTCTATTCAGCTCTGCTCTGATCAGATCTGATCTGATCTGCTCTGCTCAGCACAGCACAGCACAGCACACCACAGCTCATCTCAGCTCAAATCAACTCAACTCAACTCATCTCTACTCAACTGAGTTCAGCTCAATTCAGTTCAGAGTTACCTGATTGGGAGACACTGTAGTATTGTCAACCATGCTGCTTGTCATGCGATCATGGGGAAACTACCAAGTGATATCTATCATCTCGGAATATCTGTCTTCTGAATGCTTTACTCCAATCTATCAAAGCGACTAACTGGTTCGGAAACGACAGAGTGAACAGGAGATGCGAAAGGTGGCAAGCAGAGCTCACCTGAACTGAGATAACAGATGTCGAAACCTCTCAAGATATGGATAGTCAAGGAGACTCTGTGAACAAGACTCCAGTTCGATTGATTAACAAGACAAGTTGACACGGATCATCATCGACACCTCCCACAATCATCATTCTCAGGCTTTAGAATCTGACGTAAATAGTAGTCACTCTATAAATAACAATAATCCTTACACTGTTCGCATAGGTCTACGATTGGAGATCAGGTGGTTGGGCGTACACACAACTGTCAGTGGAATCCATCATCGATGACCAATGTCACAGTCTTCATTCAATTTCTTCACAGGTGCAAGGATGCAAGTCAGCCTGATTGAGTTTGGTCACGTAGAGATTGACTTGTCACCAGGGAAGAGTCTCGTCGATTTAGAGTATCCGGAAGACAAATATTCCTTCTAGGTGAAGACGCTGGCAAAATGCAGAGTCTTGTCAACACCTTGTGCAGAAATCTGAGTATGTTTGACATGCGATTCTCACTGTCAAATGTAAGATGATTCTGCAGGAGAGGTTCCACCGACTCCTAGTTTAAGGATAACACGTGAAATAGTCGAGCGTGTTGACCACCTGACTTACTCGTCAAGTCGCATCAGCCCCGATCGACTGATTGATGACGAAATCTCAGCACGGAGATAACAGGCTCGTTTGGGATTTGCCAAATCACGTCATCTTTGGCTCAAGCGTGATATCTGGCTATCCATCAAACGAAGTGCATACTGTGCAGCACTCCACTCCACCCTTCTTCACGGCTGTGAAACATGGCCACTGAGAGTGGAAGACATGAAGAGACTAGCCGTCTCTGACCATAGATGTCTGCCTTCTACCTCTCGTCGTACGTTGTATAATACAATATGGTGCAGATCCCTTCACTCTTCGTCATCTCTCGGATCCATTCAGTGCTGATTATTCTGCGTGCAATTATTCCCTGACTCCCGTGCATTTCCCCTTATCACAGCGCCTTTGCACGTTTTGGCCTAGCTTTGTGTGCTTCTATGAAGTGTGGCGACTTGAACTGCTGCACGCTTTTGCACAGTTCCACCTTGCCACATCCCACCGATTCACTTGAATTCAGTTCAGTTCAGTTGAGCTCTATTCAGCTCTGCTCTGATCAGATCTGATCTGATCTGCTCTGCTCAGCACAGCACAGCACAGCACACCACAGCTCATCTCAGCTCAAATCAACTCCACTCAACTCAACTCAACTCAACTCATCTCTACTCAACTGAGTTCAGCTCAATTCAGTTCAGAGTTACCTGATTGGGAGACACTGTAGTATTGTCAACCATGCTGCTTGTCATGCGATCATGGGGAAACTACCAAGTGATATCTATCATCTCGGAATATCTGTCTTCTGAATGCTTTACTCCAATCTATCAAAGCGACTAACTGGTTCGGAAACGACAGAGTGAACAGGAGATGCGAAAGGTGGCAAGCAGAGCTCACCTGAACTGAGATAACAGATGTCGAAACCTCTCAAGATATGGATAGTCAAGAAGACTCTGTGAACAAGACTCCAGTTCGATTGATTAACAAGACAAGTTGACACGGATCATCATCGACACCTCCCACAATCATCATTCTCAGGCTTTAGAATCTGACGTAAATAGTAGTCACTCTATAAATAAGAATAATCCTTACACTGTTCGCATAGGTCTACGATTGGAGATCAGGTGGTTGGGCGTACACACAACTGTCAGTGGAATCCATCATCGATGACCAATGTCACAGTCTTCATTCAATTTCTTCACAGGTGCAAGGATGCAAGTCAGCCTGATTGAGTTTGGTCACGTAGAGATTGACTTGTCACCAGGGAAGAGTCTCGTCGATTTAGAGTATCCGGAAGATAAATATTCCTTCTAGGTGAAGACGCTGGCAAAATGCAGAGTCTTGTCAACACCTTGTGCAGAAATCTGAGTATGTTTGGCATGCGATTCTCACTGTCAAATGTAAGATGATTCTGCAGGAGAGGTTCCACCGACTCCTAGTTTAAGGATAACACGTGAAATAGTCGAGCGTGTTGACCACCTGACTTACTCGTCAAGTCGCATCAGCCCCGATCGACTGATTGATGACGAAATCTCAGCACGGAGATAACAGGCTCGTTTGGGATTTGCCAAATCACGTCATCTTTGGCTCAAGCGTGATATCTGGCTATCCATCAAACGAAGTGCATACTGTGCAGCACTCCACTCCACCCTTCTTCACGGCTGTGAAACATGGCCACTGAGAGTGGAAGACATGAAGAGACTAGCCGTCTCTGACCATAGATGTCTGCCTTCTACCTCTCGTCGTACGTTGTATAATACAATATGGTGCAGATCCCTTCACTCTTCGTCATCTCTCGGATCCATTCAGTGCTGATTATTCTGCGTGCAATTATTCCCTGACTCCCGTGCATTTCCCCTTATCACAGCGCCTTTGCACGTTTTGGCCTAGCTTTGTGTGCTTCTATGAAGTGTGGCGACTTGAACTGCTGCACGCTTTTGCACAGTTCCACCTTGCCACATCCCACCGATTCACTTGAATTCAGTTCAGTTCAGTTGAGCTCTATTCAGCTCTGCTCTGATCAGATCTGATCTGATCTGCTCTGCTCAGCACAGCACAGCACAGCACACCACAGCTCATCTCAGCTCAAATCAACTCCACTCAACTCAACTCAACTCAACTCATCTCTACTCAACTGAGTTCAGCTCAATTCAGTTCAGAGTTACCTGATTGGGAGACACTGTAGTATTGTCAACCATGCTGCTTGTCATGCGATCATGGGGAAACTACCAAGTGATATCTATCATCTCGGAATATCTGTCTTCTGAATGCTTTACTCCAATCTATCAAAGCGACTAACTGGTTCGGAAACGACAGAGTGAACAGGAGATGCGAAAGGTGGCAAGCAGAGTTCACCTGAACTGAGATAACAGATGTCGAAACCTCTCAAGATATGGATAGTCAAGGAGACTCTGTGAACAAGACTCCAGTTCGATTGATTAACAAGACAAGTTGACACGGATCATCATCGACACCTCCCACAATCATCATTCTCAGGCTTTAGAATCTGACGTAAATAGTAGTCACTCTATAAATAAGAATAATCCTTACACTGTTCGCACAGCTCTACGATTGGAGATCAGGTGGTTGGGCGTACACACAACTGTCAGTGGAATCCATCATCGATGACCAATGTCACAGTCTTCATTCAATTTCTTCACAGGTGTAAGGATGCAAGTCAGCCTGATTGAGTTTGGTCACGTAGAGATTGACTTGTCACCAGGGAAGAGTCTCGTCGATTTAGAGTATCCGGAAGACAAATATTCCTTCTAGGTGAAGACGCTGGCAAAATGCAGAGTCTTGTCAACACCTTGTGCAGAAATCTGAGTATGTTTGGCATGCGATTCTCACTGTCAAATGTAAGATGATTCTGCAGGAGAGGTTCCACCGACTCCTAGTTTAAGGATAACACGTGAAATAGTCGAGCGTGTTGACCACCTGACTTACTCGTCAAGTCGCATCAGCCCCGATCGACTGATTGATGACGAAATCTCAGCACGGAGATAACAGGCTCGTTTGGGATTTGCCAAATCACGTCATCTTTGGCTCAAGCGTGATATCTGGCTATCCATCAAACGAAGTGCATACTGTGCAGCACTCCACTCCACCCTTCTTCACGGCTGTGAAACATGGCCACTGAGAGTGGAAGACATGAAGAGACTAGCCGTCTCTGACCATAGATGTCTGCCTTCTACCTCTCGTCGTACGTTGTATAATACAATATGGTGCAGATCCCTTCACTCTTCGTCATCTCTCGGATCCATTCAGTGCTGATTATTCTACGTGCAATTATTCCCTGACTCCCGTGCATTTCCCCTTATCACAGCGCCTTTGCACGTTTTGGCCTAGCTTTGTGTGCTTCTATGAAGTGTGGCGACTTGAACTGCTG
>CALYDE020001104.1:0-22985 GCA_944472155.2 Trichobilharzia szidati
GACCCCTTCTATTTACTCTATATATTAACGACATATGCGCTTGCTTTACTCATGGTAAACCATTCATCTTTGCAGACGACCTCAAAGTAGTTTATGCATTCCAATCTGATGACCTAGGGTACTTCCAGAATGTTGTACAAAAAGAACTAGATAAAGTGACCGCTTGGTCGTCTTTGTGGAACCTCCAATTTAACCTTATAAAATGCGGCTGGATCTGTTTCGGTGCACCCTCAGTCGACATAAAGTTAACGCTTCAATCGGCTAACCTAACCAAACTCCAAAGTGTCGTTGACCTAGGTCTGAGGTACTCGAGTAACCTAGCATTCTCTGAGCAAGCGGCATCACAGACTCAAAAGTCGAGGATTCTCTTAGGATGCATATTCAGGAAATTTCACGACAATCAAGCAAAGCTCATTCTGTACAAAACCTGTGTGAGGCCACTGCTAGAATACTGTCCATTTATTATTAGCAGCACTCACACACGTGAAAAGCTAAGAATTGAAAGTATCCAACGATATTTTACCTCGAAACTACTAGGCTACGAATGTAAGAAAGACTACATCTCACGGTGTATGATTCTACAACTTGACCCACTCTGGACAAGACGACTAATTATAAACCTAGTATTCTTCTATAAGGTCCTACACAAAATATCATTCTCAGACATTAAGGACATACAATTCGCACAAGAAGGCTCTTACGATCTGCGTAACCAAAATTGCACAGTGACAATAAAAGCCTTTAAATCAACACCCCGAGAAAACTTCTTCACAGTCATGTATTGTAAAATATGGAACAATCTGCCCCTAGATGTCAGGAACTGCAATACAGTTTTAAGTTTACAACGCTCTCTGTACACACTATTTCACTCTACCGACTATATAAATAAACTATTTATTCCTCGAACGAATCAACTATTAGTCTACTACAGTACCTAAACGCGCTTAAATACCCTTACTTCTCTAAAGAATATAATAATAATACTATATTCTCATTTTTTACATGAGGGACACCAGTTTACAGGCATCATCACTTCGATAAATTACACATACGATTAGTAAGTATAGTTAGTAATGATAATATAATAGGGTACATATTTGTTCATACAAATATAGGACACACAAGTTGTATAGGAATGGATAAGAATTGTTTAAGTTAAATATTTAAATTACATGATTTACGGTTAAATAACATGGTTGTTGTCATTTTATCTTTAGTTTGTGGGGAAAATCGGATAACTGGTGATTCAATGGAACACACAAACAAATATAGAGATATTGACTTCGCATTAACAAAAAAAACCCAAGCATGCGTTGGATGTATTACATACACTTGGGAAAATAAATAAAGCTTGAAGTCAATTCCCTCATAAAACAATAAAATGCGTCTTACAATAATATATTCCCACTTTATGCACATGAGGGACTCCAGTTGACAGGCATCAACAATATGGTAATAATGCACACATGGAGTAAACATGTTTAAAATTTTTCACTAACACAAAATATATATACAAGGGAAGATAATGAAATATTGACCGTAAGTACACTCTGCATAAGTTAAAACAGTTTATATGGCATAATCCTAGGCACAATTATTGTTTGAATTTGTTGAACATGAGCGGAACAACTGAGTGTTGCGTTACATTCGGTCGATATGGTGGGCTAGTCACAAAAGTATAAAAATGGCTTAAAAAACGTTAGTTAGTTTACCGTAAACGATGTTTTAAGCAATATAATCTGCGCTAGGCTCACCACAGCAGTTAGTATCCAGTTAAACATGCAGAGAAGTAATTATAATTCAGCAACTGGTGAATTTTTATTCTTTTCGGTCTGGAACCTGAGTAACTGCGAACCAATCCATACAAAAATGTCGAAAGAGGCATGCAGGAGCAGAATTTTGCCATCGAATGAGTCATTGGGATCTGAGATGCAGCTATCAGCATATTTTCGTCATTTCATAGATATCCAGATTTATTGACGCTGTATAGGTAGTGATTTGGATTTGTCATCATTATCGACATATGGACGAATATTCAAAATCGGAATACAACTTGTTTGCCTTTCGGATTTACTTAATTACATCGCGTGTTTGGTTTGATTACTCTGCGATTTTGATATATTCCGCGGTGTCGCCGTGATTATGGGAAGTGTGCATATGCTTTAAATGCATTACTTTGTTGGCTGCAATCCCCACTGAGTGTATACAACGGGAACTGTGGATTTATGTATTTGCTCATAACTGTGGATAAAATATCGCCGCATTCCTTTTGGAAAGGAGACCAGTTGGTGGATTATAAATAATGTCCAAGTAACTTATATCCTTCCATGTGATGTTGTGGTAAGTCTCGACCTTGTTTTCTCATACTTCATTCGTATGTTGATTAGGGTTCAGGCTTTGTACCAGGTAGACATAATTCGATTGACTCTTATTTGTATGAGTGTTATTTTCATGACTGCTGCTTGTTTGTCTGAAATTATAGATAAAGGCAAAAGAAACAACAGGTGTAGTCTCTAAGTTCATACATTAAATGGGCCTATAATTTCTGAAGCTCTTACATGGGAATTAGCACTGGTATCACTTACAAACCCACTTAGTGTGTCATTAAGAGCTTTTTCAAAGGACACTAGTGAGCTTGCTAGTCGCATTTCCTCAGGTAGTTTGTTCCATATTTGGGCATACCTAATCATGAAAAATTTTTGCCTGGTGGCTGTTTTACATTGTTCTATAGCCACCGTACCTTGAGTGTGTCTAAGGTTATATCCAGTGTCTTCTGAAAACCGAGTACAATTAGTAGGGGTATACACTATGTGGTTAAGTAGTTTATAGAAGAGTACCAGATTTAGTCGCAGTCGTCTTAACCATAATGTTTCTAGTCCTAGAATTTCACATCTGGTAGAGTAGTTTGTGCCGTTTTCGGTTCCGATTACTTTCAGCGTGAAGTACCTCTGTACTCCTTCTACTTTTAGTTTGTCTTCTATGCGTATACTACTAAATATGAATGAACAATAGTCTAGGAGTGGGCGCACACAAACCTTGTACAGTAGTATTCTGGATTCACTTCTGTAGAAGTTCCTGAGCAGGAAACCAATAAGCCTGCGTGATTTCGATACTTGTTTCGAGATATGTTCAGAAAATGATAGATTGTGTGAATATGTCAGTCCTAGGTCTAGCACAGATTTGAGTCTAGGGATTTTGTGGCCCTGAATTGCTAGGTCGAGTTCTAGGTTGGGACAGCCTATGCAGAGCCAGCCACACTTTTCGACATTAAACTCAAGTCTCCAGGTGTCACACCATATATCCATTTTTGTTAGTTCTTCATGTATAGAGTTCATAGTTGTACCGATATCTGTGTTTGTGCAGGTATATGTCACCTTTAAGTCATCTGCATACAGTATTGGCTTGCCTATACTAAAGCACTCACATATACTGTTTATGTATATAATGAAAAGAAGGGGTCCCAATACACTCCCCTGGATGACACCACTGCTAATCGGCCTAGGCCTGGAGGTCATCGAGCCAATTTTTGTTGTCTGATTTCTGTCACTGAGAAATGATTTTATCCAGTTGTGGAGGGGGTTGCGTATCCCTAGTGAGCATAGCCTGCTGACTAACAGACTATGTGGGACTCTGTCGAAGGCTTTCCTGATATCGAAATAGAGGATAATTACTAGTTCTCTCCTATCTCTTCTATAGGTGACTTCGTTGAAAAAGTCTATATGGCAAGTGACGCAAGATCTTTTCTTAAGGAACCCGTGTTGTGACTGGTTGATGAGTTTGTGTTTTAGAAAGTAGTCTGACATTTGGTCTTTGATTACTTTCTCCATGATCCTTGATATGACAGGTGTTATATTGATAGGCCTATAATTACATGCACTAGTTTTGGCCCCTCCTTTATGCTTAGGTAGTATATACGTGTTTTTCCAAGTTTCAGGGTAGGTCCCAGTCACTAGTGAGAGGGTGAATATTCTAAGTAATAGTACTATCATATCCGAGCCACCGTTTTTATAAATGATAGATGGTATATCATCTATCCCACAACTACCGTTAGCTTTTAGTGTCTTTACCGCTGATGCTATATTTTGCATATTAAAGTTGATTTCACCTAACTCGTAGTTATTTTTGCAGGTTATATCGAGGATTGGAGACGGATGCGCTTTGGTGTTATTGGAGAACCAATGGTTTAGGAGTTCACAAATAATCTGGGGATCATCATAAATTATACCTTCATGTTCCAAGTGGCCAACATTATTTTCTTTACCCTTGTTTAGTCGTTTTTGCAAGATCTTGCAGAGTTTCTGAGTTTTAGAGGTGCCCTCTAGGGCTTTATTTTCCTCGAGTTGTGCCTTCATTTTATGTCTCTCCTCAAGATTTTTAAATGTTTCATGTATCTGGTGTAATGCACTAAATTCTTTATATAAATAAAATTTCCTTTTCAATTTCCTTAGTTTTAATCGCGTTTTGCGGTCTATGAAAAGAGTTGGTGTCCTTAAGGCAGACTTTAGGGGTGCGATTGTATCTCTTACCGAACTGACCGTCTTGTAGAAGGTATCAAGTGTTACTTCTAAGTTATCATTGGTAAAGTATTCATCCCAGTCAGAGCTTCTCAAGAGCGTTGGTAGGAATTCCCAGTCGGCATTTCTATAGTCCCTATATTGATAGTGAACCGGGGAATTTTTAGGTGTGTGTTTAGTTGTTAGTTGAAGAGGTAGGGTGCAGTACAGTATGTTGTGATCACTGTTGTCGAGTTTATCCCCCACCTCTATCGAGATCGGCTCTATTTTGTGGCAGAGGACTAAGTCGAGAATATTGTTATGTCGTGTTGGGAGGCGTACGCACTGCTTCCATCCTCCTACATCTATAGCTTCTAGGAGCTCGTCATGGATTCTAGGTCCAGTGCAGGTATCCCAGTTCACTCCGGGGAGGTTAAAATCGCCACAAATTATTTTGTAGTCGAATTCCAGAGTAGGTACATGCTCTAGTATTTCTGCGATAACCGTATCAGTCGTTTTAGGGCTGCTGGGGGCTCTGTATATACATCCCACTAGAATTTTATTTTCATTCGTGTGGATGCTTATCCACTTAGATTCTGGGAGTTTGTCGATAGTTAGGTTTGTAAAAGTATTGGGGTCAGTAGATTTAGAAGCATATATTAGACACCCGCCTCCTCTTTTGTCCACTCTATCATTCCTGTGGATGTCATAGTTATCAATTATCAGCTTTGTGTCAGGTATATCATTAGTTAGCCAAGTTTCAGTTACCAGGATCAGTGTTGGCCGTTCCATGTATACCAAGCTGCGAAGGGAAGTTATTTTGTTAAGGAGAGATCGAGCATTTGAGAGCATAATTTTCGGAAAAACAGGGTTGTTGGGAGGATACTTAGTAAGTTTCCTTGCTACTATCCCTAACTCCTGGTTGCCTATGTTATGTCCCGAGGGATTCTCAGATGAGACATTGTCAGTGTGTCTACTATTCCCTGAACAAATTGTGCTGCAAGAAGGGCTATTGTTTGCTGCAACCGAAAATAATCCTGTTGCATACATTGGTTTCTGGCCTCATTACGTGGGTATCTGGAATCATTCCTTGACATTAGATAATCTGTTTCACTATTCAGATTGTTATTTACAGGGCCGAAATAACCTGTTTCTAGGTTGTTTTGAGGGTAGTGCGTGCCAAGTCTTTCGCAGTTGTACATTTGTGGACTCATTTCCTGCATGTACATGGAGGGACCGTGATTCAATCTATACCCGTTATGCTGATGGGGATTTACATAGCTACTATGAGGGTCCGAGTATGCATTTCCATCCATATGGTACCTAGTGGTGTCCCGTCTAGAAGCCCATGTGTTTTGATTATTTCTTCTGGGTCCCGTTCTCATAACTTTGTTGTGTGCAGAATCCTCGAATTATAGTTCATTGATGTGTTATTTTGAAATCAGTGATGAGTTTATCTCATTTGATCTTGAATGTCATTGTTGGGAGTAAGTACATAAGCTTCGGACGCATTAATTAATGGATTTCTACTGCTTACGAGTATTTTCTTAGGGTGGGGAAGGGTTATGAAATTCAGCTGTTTCGACAGGAGTTGAGAATATTAACTGCTCAGCAACATTATGGATATAAGTTCATCACATTATCTAGGGAAAGGTGGGTTGCAGTTGGTGAGGGATATATGGTGCCCAACGAGCGTTCATCTGTCCATGTGATGTTGTGGTGAGTTATACCTTTTTCATGTTGTCGGTTTAGGTCCATTTTATCCCACTTATTGTGTTGGGTAGTAGTTTTGCAAACGAGATTTCTTGTCTGTTTGAGGGTACGTATGTTAACCGTTAATGTTTTATCTAGAATTATAAATATAGGCAAAAAACAACAGGTGTAGTATTTAAGCTTATACATTAAATGGACCTATAATTTCGGAGGCTCTCAGATAGGAACTAGAACTACTATCGTTTGCAGACTCTTGTAGTTTGTCATTAAGCACCTTTTTGAAGGAGGCCAATGTACTTGCTTGACGCATTTCCATTGGCAATTTATTCCATATCTGTGCATACCTAATCAAGTAAAACTTTTGCCTGGTGGCTGTTTTACATTGTTCGATAGCTACTGTACCCTTAGTGTGTCTTAGTTTGTAGCCATTGTCATCTGAAAGTCGAGTGCCATTAGTAGAGGTAAAAACTAAGTGGTTTAGAAGCTTATAGTAAAGTGTTAAGTTTAGTCTCAGGCGTCTTAGCCATAGTGTTTCTAGTCCTAGGGTATCACATCTAGTGGAGTAGTTCGTACCATTTTCAGTTCCGGGTAATTTTAACGTGAAGTACCTCTGCCTGGACAGATCATGCTTCTACCTTTAAACATATACCATTCGGTCAGCCTATTGCTGAGATGCGACCACGTGGGCTCTGCACAGATTTATGGGGCATCGTATAAATTGACATGCTTTCCTTTGTCGTATCTTCGAATATCACTTAACAATGTCTCATCTCATACATTTTCTAATAACGTCTTCACTTGCTCATTATATTCCACTAAGCCTAACATTTTATAGCTCTTTATGAATCTGATTCGACTTATTTTATTCCTATTCTCTATAGGGTACGGTTGTGCACCAAACACAAAAAGGTATGAAATTAAAACAACCGGCTTGTGGATAATTGTATTAAACCAAAAGTGGACAACATGATAGTAAAACCTATAGGGTAGCATTATACATTGCAAAGGAACTTTGTCAGCCTAGGGGTTATAGTCTCCCATTGTATTTCCTTTATGAATGCATCTATTAATGATACATTGCATTTACCTATTTCATTGCACTTTAATGATTCACCTTTGCACCTTTACTTTTCTAAAACAGCTTACTATCCCTTGTAAACGTTGAACTTACCTCAATATTGGTTGGCTATCGTATGCCTACAACTACGGGTTGAAAACGAAATGAAGTCGATTTTCCTGCGCAACCTGGAGGACTAATGTTTAATTCAATAATGATACGACATGGGTCAGACAAAGAGTGTATTTATACATATATCAAATATTTAGCTGTTCAAACATTATTAACTTGTAGACAATCTACTATTTAACATTGTATCATACTTGATCGTGCCTGTAAAAATGGCATGCATTTTCATGTAAATTTATGTTTATATGAAAATATAAAATTAAAAAACTTCACGACTCTATTTTATAACATAATTGATCGCGCCTGTAAAAATGGCAAGCATTGCTTGTAAACGCCGGTTTATATGAAGTATAAATTATTGTTATATATTATCGATAACTTTACATATTACGCTGTGCGGTCTCATCGCGCTTCTTTCTGTTCTATTGTCCGCTGTCTAATTTTTCTACATTTAGGTCGTATTTAGCTCTCTAGATAATAGCACAGAATGTAAAAATTTGGCGACTTACAGTAGCAGTTCATGGAGGTCTGACAGCCTTATTGGCCCTCACCGGTACGCGGTACGTCCAACGTTTGCGTTACATTTTTGCGCGATTCGTTACATAAAATTTATCTTGTTGTAATACTTGCACAAGTACTCTACTACCTCTATACCTATAACTAATAACTCTCATATCAAATAGTTATGGTCAACCAAAGTAAAAAGCAGCGAACTCAATCGCCTGTAAAACTGATGACTAACTTTAAGTCGTTGATTGCTACATCAAGCAACACACTCCCTACAAATGGTTATAGTGAGCCACAAAACTCACTTGTATGTCGTAAGCGTCCAGCTGAATCTGAGGATAAAACTGTACTGACAGCTAGTATTAGCACTACTCCCAAAAATTCAGTACCCTCTGCTCATACAGAAACCCTCCCTACACCTTATGTGCTTATCGAAAAGCTCCAGCCTTCAAGCTCTGTTTCAGAACTATCTTCTGAAATAGAACTCCTAAAGTTGTCTATAGGAGAACTTAAGGCTGAGTTAAGGGAAATAAAAAACAAGTCAGTAAATCCTGGAATTTCTGAAACTAATACCAAAATATCCAAATTATCATATTAGATCAGCGATATCAGATCGCAGGTCTGTGAACTGACACCCTTAACTATCATCATGAAAACTGTAGACCTTAACAAACTTGACACGGAATCGGTATCTAAGGTGGATAGCCTCATTAACTTTGTTACTACAGAAGTAACAAAACGACTCGATGCTAAACTAAATGCTATTGTCTACAACGTTCCGGACAATGAGGCACTAAAAAAGGTACAGTGCATCTTACTTAGTGAGGCAAAAATGCCCAACTCCAAGACTAAGTGCTACAGGCTGAAGAAGAGTCAACATGACAAGTGTTGTCCTATTCGTTTTCAGTTGGAAACACCGGCTGAGGCCAGAAAATTTATCCACTCCCAACACACCCTATCGCAAGCCGGAAATTACAGACTAATAAAGGTTGCGGTGGACAAGACTGTCATAGAAAGGCGCGTATATAATTATCACACTGAGTCTAACTGTGGAATAAACAATAGGACATTGCAAGCAGCAATTATACCCAACCCTTTGAGAGATACCGTAGAATCCACCGCACCACCCCTCTCTAACCACACAGAATTATCTTCTCAGAGAGCGACACCAACCAAAAGGCCGCTAAATTGTAATCAAATAGCCAATAAAACTATACCACCTACCACCGTAGATTTAGACATGTCACTAAATAATCCAAGAAAAAAGTCAAAATCCCCCGAAAGTTGACCCTTTCTTCTCCTAGCCATAAGTCCATTGGCAAAAAAGAGAAGAATATGACCCCAAATCATGCCAACAACAACAATGGCAGTATAAGTAAGCCCACATTCCCCACGGTCAATAGTATTGGCACCCACAACGTGCGAAATAGCACCACGGCCCACACTGATAACCAACGCCCAAACAATGCCACCCTCAAGAGTACAAGTGACAATAGTCAGAACTCGACCACCAACAACTCAGGGCATTCACAGTATGGCACGCTAATAAATTTTGATCAGATATACGGTACAAGTCTGCTGGGAACTAACCCACAAAGCAGTACACACGAAACCCTTACAAGGACACAACTAGTACCTAACAATAGGTCGAATAATAAACCATGGTCTTCACAAGGTCCCAATCATTTTTTATCCCCTGCGTCCCTGTGAACGTTGAAAAAACAGCTGGTAGGGATGCTAACACTCCTAAACCGCTAGTGCTGGCTCCCCCTTTGCATGAATATAGGAACAGTCTAGTTCACCCGCATCCACTAAGCACACTTGGTACATTCACAAGTTTAGGTCAAATAAATTTGTAAATTTATATGAAATACATTATTATTATATGAAAGATCCCTACCCACGTTTCTAGCTTTACTAAAAATAAAAATGCCTTAGCCTATAGCACATCCAGTACTCCAACGCTCAATTCTTCACCGAAAACAGCACACACCAACTCGATAGACATAGGTGAGCATGGTGCTGAAACTCCTCTTAACATAGGGTCGTCATGTCAAACAATACTACTGGGTACTGAACCATATTCGGGGCTGATTAACGAACTTAAATACTTCAAATGCTATTTCAAGTCTCATCTTTACCTGATCCTCATAAATGCTAGATCTGTTCTAAATAAACTGCCAATGCTCAGAGCACTCACAGTAATATACAGACCCCCTATAATTGTCATCACTGAATCCTGGTGTAACTCGAACATACTGGATGAAGAGATAAGCTTAGATAACTATACACACTTTCGGTGTGACAGGGAAGGTGGTAAGGGAGGGGGTTGTCTCATGTACTTTCTGAATGCACTTACTGTATCACGGCTAGAAAGTAGTGCACTTAACATGCCTAAGGCTTTATGGGTTAACTTACACTTAAATAACGCAATGGTATTAATTGGATGCACCCACAGTGCACCTGGCACCTTTAGTAATTACGAGACCCAACTTATTAATACTCTAGAACAATTATCCACCCTCCACTACGATCATAAGATCCTATGTGGAGACTTTAACTTACCAGAAATCAACTGGGAAATACCCACAGGTCCAACTAAACTTGATAAGTTCTTAGGCACACTGGATATACTTGGCTGGAAGCAGACCGTCACAACCCCTACAAGAGGTAATAACGTACTAGACTTAATCTTCTGCCACAATATAAGTCCCCTTTCTACCCTAGTAGGTTCTGAGTTTTCAGGGAGTGACCACAAAACAGTGCTGTGTGCACTGCCACTTCCGTCAAGTAGCAATGCAACCCATACCCCTACTTCACAACAAATAACTTACAGGAACTACAGTAAGGCAGACTGGACTCTAGTAAAATCAATGCTAAGATCCTCAGAATGGAGTGAGTACTTCTATACTGATAGCCTCTCGAAAGCTTTAGACATCTTTTACTATAACTCCAACACATGCTTAGATGCTGTCATCCCATTTCAAACACTAAAGTTGTCCCCACATAGAGAGTCATTCATAAAGCCAAAGGATCGTAGGAAACTGAAAAGACTGTCAACAAGTTACTTCAGGCAACACGACTTTAGTACACTAGGGTCAATACTTAGTACTCTTAGCTCCATCTCGCAAGCTCATAACTTGCGTATGAGAAATGAAGAATGCACGGCACTAGCCAGCACCACCAGAGTAGGTGCTCTCACAGCAATCCTAAAGAAACGAATGAATCGCCAAAGCCATAAAATTTCTCTCCTTATAAACAAGGGCAAACTATACAGCAACCATGCAGACATGTGTGAACTGTTTAATGAGACGTTTGCAGCTAACTACCTTAAGCCTACAGATTCACTTCTCGGTTTACAATCTACAATAGAACTCCCTTCATCTTCAACGCTGAAACAAATCACTACAGTTCATTTCACTTCTTCCAATATTAACCTCGCCTAGATTACTAGGTCACTAGTATTCTAGCCGGTCCCAAGCCCGGATAAAGAGGGAGGGTTGGGGCGTGGTGCTAGCAACTCCACCCCCAAAACTTAACCAAATTGCTACTAAAACTTCAACGCACAAATATATTCAAAATTCTAAAATTACAAATAGTGACCTTATTTTTCGCTGGAATCGGGGAAGTGAAATGACGCGGGCTGGTGAAAGCCTTCGGGAAGCCAGTCAGCCGATGTGCCTTCTTTCGATGAAAGCGAAAATAAGGATGGGGACGTGGAATGTTCGTACAATGTACGAAGCTGGGAAGGCTGCTCAGGTAGCCGCAGAAATGAGGAGATATAAAATAGAAGTGTTGGGAATCTGTGAGAGCAGATGGAACGGATGTGGAAGGAGCCAACTATCAACTGGAGAGACAATAATCTACTCCGGTCACCCAGAGGACAATCACGAGCACACCGAGGGAGTAGCCATCATGATGTCACCAACAGCGGCTAAAGCTCTCATGCAGTGGGAACCAATCTCCTCCAGGATAATGACAGCCAGGTTCAACTCAAAAGGAAAAAAGGTTACAATCATTCAGTGCTACGCGCCTACAAACGCCTCAGAACATGAGAAGAAGGAGGATTTCTACAGTCAACTACAAACAGTAATGGACAACGTCCCA
The DNA here is from genome assembly GCA_944472155.2 of Trichobilharzia szidati. Lineage (NCBI taxonomy): Eukaryota > Metazoa > Platyhelminthes > Trematoda > Strigeidida > Schistosomatidae > Trichobilharzia > Trichobilharzia szidati. The sequence continues at coordinate 12,007 of CALYDE020001104.1, forward strand.
AAGAGCGATATCAAAATCCTGATGGGTGATATGAATGCGAAACTGGGAGGAGACAATACAGGAAGAGAACTCACCATGGGTCGTGAGGCCCTCGGTGAAATGAACGAAAATGGCGAACTCTTCTCAGACTTCTGCGCCTTCAATGATTTGGTGATTGGTGGCAGTGTGTTCAAACACAGGGATATACACAAGGCAACATGGATTTCACCAGATGGACACACCAAAAACCAGATAGACTTCATTTCAATCTCAAGGAAGTGGAGACGGAGCCTACTGGACACAAGATCGAGGAGAGGAGCAGATGTGGGTTCAGACCACTATCTAGTACAAGGGACTTTCAAGGTGAAGCTGAAAGCCTCGAGGATAGCTGGGGATAGGCCACAATGCAAGTTCAACACGCAAAAACTGAAAGACACAACCACACAGGACATTTTCACTGCAACTGTCAGAGCAAAGCAGGAAACACTACGTGGCATCACTGAGGAATCATCCGTGGAAGACCATTGGAACTCTCTGAAGGTAATTTTCAACGAAACGTGCTCAACGGTTTTAGGAAGAAAGAAGAAACAAGACAAGGAATGGCTCTCAACAGACACTTGGAAACTAATAGAGGAGAGGAGAAAGGTGAAAGAAAAAATGATTCAATGCAAAGATGGACAAGAGAAAGAGACGCTGAACTCAACTTACACAGCACTGGACAAAGAAGTGAAGAAGAGTGCCAGGAAGGACAAAAGACAATTCTACGACAACCTGGCTACTGAAGCTGAGAAGGCAGCAGGCAAAAGGGACCTGAGGACACTATATCAGATAACCAAGTCTCTATCCGGGAAGAGATCAACACAAGTGAAACCTATAAAAGACAGCCAAGGGAACCCAATTACCAAAGAAGAAAGACAGATTAAACAATGGGCGGACCACTTCAAAGGACTCTTGAACCGACCACCACCTGCAGCCCGTCCAGTAATACCAACAACAGCACGTACACAACTGCAAGTTGACACCAATCCTCCAACGAAAACTGAAGTCATGAATGCAATCAAGCTTCTGAAAGCTGGAAAAGCAGCTGGACCAGATGGAATACCCCCGGAAGCACTGAAAGCGGACCCAGAAACGACAGCAGATATGCTGACTCCATTATTGCAAAAGATCTGGAAAGAGGGAAAGGTGCCTACTGACTGGAGGAAAGGTTACCTGGTGAAACTACCAAAGAAGGGCGACCTGGGACTCTGCAAGAACTGGCGAGGAATCATGCTCCTGTCGACGCCAAGTAAAATCCTGAGTCGCATCATCCTGGAGAGAATCAAGGACGCGCTGGATACAGAACTCCGACCAGAACAAGCTGGATTCAGGAAAGGCAAATCATGTTCTGACCAAATTGCAACTCTACGCATCATCATCACAGAACAAAGCATGGAATGGCAATCAAACCTCTACCTCAACTTCATAGACTTTGAGAAGGCCTTCGACAGCGTTGACCGCGAAGTAATTTGGAAACTACTCGAGTACTACGGCGTACCGCAAATATTCATCAACCTTATTCAACAGCTGTACGACAACGGCACATGTCAAGTGATCCACAACGGAAAACTCAGCGAAGCGTTTGGAGTAAACACAGGAGTCAGACAAGGGTGCTTATTATCACCAATGATATTCCTAATTGTGGTGGACTGGATTATGCGTCAGACAGTGGGAAACGAGGAGACAGGGATATCCTGGACCGACGTGAAGAACCTAGAAGACCTGGATTTTGCGGATGATTTATGTTTGATGTCACACAAAATCGAAGACTTACAAGCAAAAACCGACAAACTGGTCGAAGAAGCAGCAAAGACAGGACTCCAGGTGAACATAGACAAGACGGAGGTCATGAAAATAACCAACCAACAACAGCAGCAACATCCAGTGCCAATCACCATCAACGGGAGGGATTTGAAAGAGGTTACTTCTTTCACTTATCTGGGGAGCATTGTCTCAACCACAGGAGGAACGGACGAGGATGTCAAATCGAGAATCGGGAAGGCGAGAAACACATTCATCAACCTGAAACCAGTCTGGAAATCTTCGTCACTCACCATCAACAACAAAATTCGGATTTTCAATACAAACGTGAAGTCAATTTTGCTTTACGGATCAGAAACTTGGCGAGTCACCAAGAATATTTTCAACAGGTTGCAGACCTTTATCAACAACTGTCTTCGCTCCATACTGAAGATTAGATGGCCAGAAAGAATCACAAACAAGAAGCTATGGGAACAAACGAAACAGGAACCAATCGCCCAACAAATATGCAGGAGGAAGTGGAGATGGATTGGACACTCGCTGAGGAGGCCGTTGAGTGACATCGCGCGTCAAGCCCTCGAGTGGAACCCGAAAGGGAAGCGGCGAGTGGGACGTCCAAGGGTGACATGGAGGAGATCGTGTGAGGAGGAGATGAAACAGTATGGAATAACATGGACGCAAGTGAAAAGTACAGCACAAGACAGAAGCAAGTGGAGACGTGCAGTTGAAGCCCTATGTTCCACTAGGAACCCAAGGGAACAATAATAATAATATTAACCAAGCCATTAATACTCTTAAAAGCTCTAGTAGTGCCGGTTTTGACGGTAAACCATCGTATCTTTACAAACACGGTGGTTCTGACATTTCCGTTTTATTACTTAAGATTTTTACAATGTCCCTAGAAAGCCAAACCTATCCAGATCAATGGAAAACGACATTTATAGTACCTAAACACAAATCCGGATCAAAAACTGAAGTCAACAACTATAGGCCAATCAATATTACACCCATAGCATCTAGAATCATTGAAAGAATAGTTAAAGATGATATCCTCAAACATATGCTCAGCTGCAATATTCTAAGTCCAAACCAACATGGATTCCTAAAATCCAGATCATGTATGACATGTCACCTTGACTTCTTTAACCATATAACTAGCAGCCGAGACAAACAACAACTAGTACTAGTCATCTACTTCGACATATCCAAAGCCTTTGACCGCGTTGACCATTTTCTTCTAATAAATAAGCTGAACTCCTTAGGAATAAGTAACCCATTATTAGGATGGATTGAATCATTCCTTAACAATAGGTCCCAAGTAGTTAGACTGGGTTCTGTAAACTCTAAACCTAGTCCAGTCACCTCTGGAGTAGTTCAAGGAAGCGTCTTAGGCCCCCTCCTATTCACTCTATATGTCAACGACATATGCAGCTGTTTCTCGCTTGGCAAACCATTCATCTTTGCAGATGATCTTAAAGTAGCTTACACGTTCCACTGTGATGACTTAGGGTACTTTCAGAAAGTTGTTCAGGAAGAACTAGATCGAGTAACTGCATGGTCCGCCACATGGAACCTAAAATTCAACCTTAAAGAAGTGGTTGGATCTGTTTCGGTGCACCCTCAATAAGTATTAGACTGGTACTTGAATCTCTTGACTTGCCTCAATTCCAAAGTTTTGTTGACCTAGGATTCAGGTACTCCAGTGACTTGACATTTTCTGAGCAAGTGGCGACACAGACGCGTAAATCGAGGATGCTCCTAGGATGCATACTCAGGAATTTCCACAACCACGAAGCGAAACTATTATTATATGAAACTTGTGTCAGACCACTACTTGAATATTGTCCATTTATTCTCAGCAGCACTCGCGTAAGTGACAAACTTAAAATAGAAAGTGTCCAACGACACTTCACGTCTAAACTACTAGGATTTGACTGCGAAAAGGACTGCACATCAAGGTGTATAACTCTAGGTATCGACCCACTCCTTGAACACGACGTGACTTTTCCTCTCTAACCGGAAAATACCTATTTTGTGAATTATCCGCTTGGGAAACCTGATCTTCCTAGCCGGTGAATTAAATTCAACCATTACTTACATATCGAATCTCTGTGTGGTAAGTCCAGCTGTCTTGAACTACTGCCAAAGCTTCAGGTGCTATTTTTGTAGCAGCATCTTCCTCACTCGTTCAGATAAACAAGACTTGTTGGTCTACCACGTGATTGCTGTGAAGCCGATCATCCAGAAAGTACTAGGTAAAGTCGAAAACCTTTTCTTTTCCTTGTCTTGTACTTTTTCAGTCTTATTCTTGTTCTTGTGGGTAGATACTGTTGCACTCTTATTCTTATACAGCATAAGTTTTAGCGATAGTTAATATGGCTGTAGAAAGTAACCTTAGAAATGGCACCAAAACACCTTACTCTGTAGTCACAAGGGCTTCAGACAGAGAAGGCAAAAACGCAGGGACACCAACCCCAAGTCGCATACCCATCCTAAAGACCCGTGTAGGACTCGTCTGTCCTGATACTATGCCTGCACTGCCACAGTCTAGTCCTGAAACGGCGCAGGCAATACTAGGGGGACAGGATACTACACCTGCACCAACTGAAAGCCAATGTGTGAAGTACAACAAACCTAAAAGGAAACGCTCAAGACGTCATAAGACCTCGAAGGCGTCACCAAGTAAGGGAGACGAATGCCAGGCGTGCAATATCATTGTTTCTAAAGCTGACTCAGCTTTCGAATGCATTTTTTGCAAACGGTGGGTGCACTGCCGTTGCGACAAAGAGGTACCGAAATCATACTACAAGTTTATGAGAAATAACCCGTACCCGTGGTTTTGGTACATCTGTCCACTCTGTCGCCCTGGCGTAGTCACACAGATCGTGTCTGCGGTTAGCAGAAACAACACGCCGCCCTTGTGTCCCAACACGGTCTTATGTAGCTCCCCACCTGCTAACATCACATTGCCAAAACTTGGCACAGACAGTAAGAAGGACACTCCAGTCCTACTGACCGAAAATGCCAATTTTCACAAGGTGAAGATTCACAAGGTTGGACCTAAAAAATCAAGGAGAGATAGAGTTAGAGAAGCACCACTTGCATCCACAAGCAAGCATGGCAACACAATAAAGGCTGGTCAGAACCCGATGAAGCCTAAAGTTGCTGATGCTGCAAAGGAATACGAGAAGCCAAAGGCCAAACCTAAGTCTGAGGTTAATCGGTCTAATTCGCTCATCCTCTTTAACGTACCTGTGAGCAAGGACAGCTTGCTTGAACAGCGGGCCCTGTTTGATCAGGAACAGTGGTCCAACCTGTGCAATAAACTAGGTCTGAATATTAATTCAGTGAAATTGTGCAGGCTGTACAGGGGTGTCCACACACCTCAAGGTAAGCCACCCCCATTACGGGTTACACTGGACTCTGCCGAAGAGGCCGAAAAGGTACTATTGATGGCTCAGGTACTAGCCATCGACAGAAGCTCTAACATAAGGGTGAGACAAGACAGACCATGGGCTGTCAGACAAATGGCGAGGGAGTCACCGGAACTTTTGCCTTCTACCTCTATGGTAGTGCACGGTGTTCCGGAGCTGGAAACGGGCACTGCCTGTGAAAAACACATGCACGACGTACAGCAGTGGAGATGGCTGTCGTCTCAGATGGCCCTTGGCGCTTCTGGAGCCATCTCCGTTTACCGACTACCTCGCCCCGCTCATCTCACACTGATTAGCTCCCCAAAGCTGCTAAGTGTCACATTCAACTCCCCAGAGCAGTTGGCCATAACACTTCAACGGTGGTATGAGATCAAGGGGAAATTGGGTGGACACATCCGATGCTGCGAAAGCAGACCTCGAACCATAAGGAGGCAGCAAACGGAGGCTTTAATACGTCCCCAAGCTTCAGTGACACTCGAGCGATGCAGTTCTGAGAATAACAGTCTGTGCCACCCAAGTGTCCTGCCTAAATCCAGGGGAAAAAACCACAACGGGCCGGTTCCATCGGAACTGGCCAACTAGTCCCAACACTAAGTTCTCTACCAGCAGACAGCTTCACGTCAACTACCCCACAACACGCTGAGGTTGTAAGACTCACTGTCAGCTACCTGTATAGCAACGTGAGGGGGTTGAGAGTAAAAATAGGTGAACTCCGAAATCTCCAAGCACACCTACAACTGAAAATGATCATTCTCACCGAAACATGGCTAACCCCCATTATCGCCGATAATGAAATCAGTATAGGTGATATGGTTTTGGTCAGGAGAGACAGGGATAATAAGGAAGGAGGGGGAGTTGCCATATACTTTGATAGGCAACTTAAATGTGTGCGCGCAACAGACCCACCACTTATTGAACTCCCAGACTCCATATGGTGTCATTTCACCGTAGGCCACACCAAGCATTTACTTGGTGGCATCTACCGATCTCCCACCTGTGGGGCAGAGCACAATCAGCTACTGCTCAGCACTATCACAGGGATACGAGACTTGGGCTATGACCAAATCACCATTGCTGGAGATTTCAATGCCCCATCACTGAACCTTGGCTCGGGGTATGCTAAGGGAAAATTCGGCCGAAATCTACTGCAAGCTATTCGGAACACGGGACTGATTGAGAACGTTGGAGACGACACTAGGTGGGGCCCTAGTGGAAAGTCATCAAAACTAGACTACATTCTAACTAGTGACCAACTACTCGTCGAAAAGGTCCAGGTCATGACTCCTCTAGGAAGTAGTGACCATGCAGTCATAGGTTTCGACCTCGTTCTCCGTGAGCACTTGCAGTGGGACGCTACGCAACCATGTCTGTGTTATAGCAAGGCTGACTATGCTGAAGTGCGGAGGCTCTTGTCCGATGCAGACTGGCCCTTAGCATGGGATGAGCTGTCTGTGGATGAACACTGGGAAGCGGTAAAAAAGATTATTCATACAGCGATCTCGGATACCGTCCCTCTAGTCACAGCACAGCCCAAAAGAAAATCATCATGGTTAAAGAGAGGCACGCAGCGTATTCTGCAAGCAAAGCGGAAGGCTTGGTTTACGTGGCGCGTATCTAAAAGCCAGATCGACCATGATGCATACCTGGAACTCAGGAACCGGTGCAATGCAAAAGTCAGGAGGGACAGAAGGTCATTCCAGGCTAACCTTGCTAAAAAACTCCTGGCAAACCCCAAGAATTTGTACCGATTGATGTCGGAAAGGAAACCAACCAACCAAGGGGCTTGCGCCTTAGTAGGCCAAAACGGTCAATATCTCACTGGTCTGGAGATGGCTGAAACATTCAGTTTAGCCTTCGCCAAACAGCTAAACAGCAATGTGGGTATTACCGTTACGAACCAAAATGGTGGCATGACTATTTCACATGAGGAAGACCAAATAGCCACCCCCCAAATAAACCCTGCAATAGTACTGAGAAAGCTGCAGCGACTCATACCTGGGAAGTCCCCAGGTTGTGATGACATCAGGCCATCTGTTCTGAAACAGTGCGCCGAAGCTCTCTGTAGGCCTTTATGCGACTTGTTCCAACACTCCATGGAATCGGGGAAACTGCCAAAGGAATGGAAAAGAAGCATCCTTTCTCCGATCTTCAAGGGTGGGGATAGGCAAAATCCCACCAGTTATAGACCAGTAGCTCTACTCCCAGTGGTATCGAAAGTACTGGAAAGTATTATTGATGATTACATCAGGGAATATATGGATAGGTCTAAAATACTCCATGAAGCCCAACACGGTTTCAGGAAAGGAAGATCCTGCGTCACTAACTTATTATCAGCTTGGGACGACTGGACATCATGCTGGGATATGAATGTTCCTGTCCATGTGATCTTTCTAGACTTTGAGAAGGCATTTGACACTGTTCACCATGACCTTCTCCTACACAAAATAAGCCAGGTAGGTCTAGGTAAACCACTTCTGTCATGGTTGAAGGACTACCTAACTGAAAGGCAATTTTGCACCAAGGTCAATCGAGTCCGATCATCTTGGCACAGCTCGTCATCAGGAGTGTCGCAGGGTTCTACCCTGGGACCACTGATGTTCTTGATTTTTATCAATGATTTACCATGCCGTCTAAGCTGCCCGACTCTTCTATACGCTGATGACGTAAAGATATGGAGGGCGATAAAGTGTCTGGAGGACTCAGATAGACTGCAGGCAGATCTAAGGCTTCTGGAAGACTGGGCGGTAACCAGTGGCATGACTTTCAACCTGAAAAAGTGCAAAGTAGTGAAGTTACGCACCTGTAGACTGCAGAATGCAAGTTACACCCTGTGCAATGAAAGCTTGTCCTGCTCAACGTCGGAACGTGACTTAGGTCTAGTTCTAACGGAGAAAATGGACACAAGCGTAAATTACACGGGGGATGTAGCGAGGGCATATGCGGTCATACACTTTACACATAGACAATTAGGTGCACTCACTCCTGAGCTCTTTCTAAGGTTGTATAAAACATACGTCAGACCGCATCTTGAAGTGCATAATATCATTGCACCCCCACTGCTTAAAAGAGACGCCAACCTCTTGGAAAGAGTCCAACGACAGGCAACAAAAGGAGTGGTTGGTCTCCGAAATAAACCATATGACGAAAGGCTGAAGAAATTAGGCCTATTCACACTCAGTTACCGTCGCCTGAGGGGGGATTTAATTACTGCCTACAAAATAACAAATGATCAGAATCACCCAAACAAAGGTGTTCTGCCATTGAGTAGGTATAGGCTTCCTCGTGGAAATCCTAGAAGGATAGCTCATCAGAGGGCAAGGACCCGAGTGCGCTCCCACTTCTTTTCCCTGCGGGTTTGCCGTCCCTGGAATTCCCCACCGGCAGATGTAGCTATGGCACCATCTGTGGACGCCTTTAAGCGAAGGCTGGACAACCATGCAGCGACACAAGGACTTCATCCAAATGGCCTATCCCCTTAAAATCGCATATACCATTCAAAGGTAGACAATTAAACTGGTCGTTTTACTTCTTCACATTCCCTTCAGTCTTACTCTCCTGACAGCTTTAACTACACCTATTATTATTATATTATTATTATCATTATTACTGGTATATATATATATATATATATGTATACCGGTTGACTGACTGTTGTTACGTTTTCTTATTCTTTCTCTGTCTGTTAGTCTGAATACCTTTACTAATTATATCTATTTATATTATTATTATCTCTTTTCCATTGACGACGATACCGAAAGACTAACTGGTGAAAGGATCAACTCCATTCACAGTAGTAACAGTCTTAACACACTTCATACTACAAACCCCATATAATTAACCCCAGCACTACTCCTGTTGCAGTCAACCAAAGCTACGACAGTCGAGTGGCGGGACGAGCTACACAGACGTTTACCAAAGATCAGGAACCTCTACCTCACAATCAAGAGGCGAGCACAAAGAAATCAAATTGGTTTATACTAGCTCGTAAAAACGATATTGGATATTGGACCCACTCTGGATGAGACGACCGAGCATTAATCTAATATTCTTCTTTAAAATATTGCATAAAATATCATTCTCAGACAGCAATGAGATACACTTCTCATCGGAAGGCTCTTACAACCTTCGTAACCAAACGTGCACAGTATCTAGGAAAAACTGTAAGACAGCACTCCGTGCAAACTTCTTCATAGTCATGTACTCTAAGATCTGGAACAGTTTACCCCAAGAAATAAGGACCTGTCACTCTATCATAACCTTCAAACGCTTGCTATATAAACTGCTTCATCCCAATGACTATGCCAATCACACCGCACCACTTATTTCCAAAACGCATGAGCTATTAGCACACTATAACGCCTAGACTCATTACTAAATATTATGACACTAAATAAACTCTAAGACTTCGCAAAAATACATGAAAAAACAACTAGATTATAGGTAGTGTTTACTATACAATGATATACATTTATTAACATTGATATATACATAAAATATTAACGTTCTCTTCATGTTCACATACTTTATCTTTCTGCTATTCTGCTGCTGAGAGTACTCTTCTATATAATAATAATGTATTTCATATAAATTTACAAATTTACATGAAAATGCATGCCATTTTTACAGGCACGATCAAGTATGATATAATATCAAATCGTAGATTGTCTACAAGTTAATCGTATTTCAACTGTTAAATATTCGATACATATAATACACTCATTTTCTGAATTAGGCCGTATAGTTATTGAATTTTACGGTTGTCCTCCAGGTTGAGCGGGAAAATCGACTTCGTTCCGTTTTCATCCCGTGGTTGTAGGCATACGATAACCAACCCATATTGAGGTAAGTACACCTTTTACAAGGGATTGGAATCTGTTTTAGAAAAATTAAAGTGCTGAGGTGAATCATTAAATTGTAATGAAATAGGTAAGTGCAAGTATCATTAATAAATGCATTAATAAAGGAAACACCCTAGGGTAACAACATTCATTTGCAATGTATAATGCTACAGATATATCACAAACTATCATAATATCCACTTTTGGTTTTAATACAATTATCTTCATGCCAGTTGTTTTTATTTTATACCTTTTTGTGCATTTAGTGCACAACCGTACCCTTCAGAGAGTAGGAGTATAATAAGTAATGAAGAGCTATAAGATGTTAAGTTTAATGGAGTAAAATGAGGATCAAGTAAAGACGTTGTCAGAAAATAAATGAGATAAGACATTGTGGAGTGGTATGAAAAGATCTGACGATAGACAGCAAGTTAATTTATAAGATGCCCCATAAATCTGAGCAGATCCCACATGGTCGCATCTCAACAATAGGCTGGGTGAATGGTATATATTTAAAGGTAGAAGCATGATCTGTCAAGGCGTTCATTGTTATCTTTTTCAAGATAAAGATTTAAGCCCTCATAAAAATCAGAAATATCTCGAGCCTTCAAATTTTTTAATGCTGTTCCTGCAGAATGGGGCGATTCACCTTAGTGACCCCCACCATATCTACTGATCAGCTAACTCCACCCTCCCACCTTTTTTGATGTTAGGCTCTGAGACTATGATTATCATGGTTACCGCAAATATATTGCTTGGTACCAGACATGTTCGTACCCCATATTCCATCTCCCTAGCTTTCTTAATGAGTGCTTCCAATAGGTCCCCGCGTACATCTTTATGAACATATTATATATGTATGCATGCGTCCTAATGAACAGATTACTTTATAAGAAGTCAAAACCTTGAAGAATAACAAGAATAGGTT
>CALYDE020001107.1:0-21431 GCA_944472155.2 Trichobilharzia szidati
ATTTTCATGTTTTTGGCTATAATCCCTCAAACGGTAACAAAAGACCCGAGATCGAACTTCACACAGTAAGGAATACTCCACATATGGAAAACGTGTAACTTTCAGGTTTACCAAACATTTGAATGAACATTTAACTATTGATGAAATGAATAACACATTTATGCACTCTTGATTCCTGTGTGAATACAGCATAATTACATATTATATTTAGTGACTGGGAACAGGTCGATGGATTCCCAACCACCATCTCTAAAAGATGCAGTGATAACTAATGATGGTTAGCAAGCGAGATCAACAAAATAACCAAGGATTCTATTAGATTTTAAAAACAGAGTACGTATTTAGAGAATAGGCATGAACACAAGCAAGGATTCATCTTCCTAGCAGAAAAAGATACGGTTTCTGTTCGCTCTGTGACTACTTCATGAGGTTTTGTACAATAATTGGAATCCGCAACGTGAAACTATTTTTCACCCATTGAAATAAATACCTGTACTCATTTGTGATTGAATTAACAAGTTATTTCCGCGCTAGTCGCAAGGTTGGGAATATTTTCATGACCTGGTGATGCAAGGGAACTGCAGTCAGAGAGATTGAAATGTCTGGTCACTATTGACAAAGAGTTATTGAGGAAGCAATCAGCAGGCGTAGTTGACTTATCACCAAATATAGATAGTTCTGAGAGTGTGTATGACACAAATGTTCGAAATTTAGATTGAGTTTCCTTTTACGTTTCGGGCTACATTCAACAGCAATACAATCAATTTAGTTACGTAAGAATCTGAAGACAAATCACTGGATGTAGACTAGTGAGAATCGATATTTTGCAAAACCAACGCCACATTTCTTACTACAGCTACACCGATCTTGTCACACAGACCTGAAATCATTTAGACAGACAATAATATCATCATATAGGTCACGAAAACAAGTTTCTTGAAGAGTCTTTGTCTACATATTGCGATATACGGGAGTAAATCTCACTAATCTGGGAGCACCAGCTGCTACTCAATCTGAGGATCAGTCGTTTGGTGATTGGAATACGCTTTGAAGCACGTCGCCATCCACCATGATGCTGCTCCTTATGTTTAGAGGAAACGTGCTAATCAAAAGTATTGCGACAACAAACAATGCGACTAGAAGTTATATTTTAACAGGTTAAAAGAAGGATAAACAAGGCAAATGAGGTACAACATAGTGATGGAATATTTTGTTAACCCAAGGTTTAAGCAGGCCACTTGAAATGCTGGCTTCGGCATGTGTTACAAATGTCATTCCAGTAGACTTCAAATCGTTAATTATTTGCTGTTTGAGAAATAAGCATTTGCACTAAGAAATGATATCCATCGCCACACCGTCTTCTCCTTGAATTGGTTACAAGACATCATTCAACTTAGTCCATCAAGTTGCTATTAGATATTAGGTTCAGATGTGTGATCACTTCTCACTATTGTCCTGATGATAACGCGTATCACTGACCACACACTTACACTATATTATTAACTGTAACTGCTTGTTTTGAATCAGTTTACCGTCAAATATTTCATATCTCCATTCGCTGCATACGGTCTAGTGTGAAATATCGATACACATATATATAGGAATATAGGCGCGTAAATAATGATGTAAACAAAAACCGATCTATTTGTTTCTTGTTGTTACACTACCGTCTGCAGAATCATTTCCTGACGGCTGACGGCATTCACGTGACACAGGACTGGTTGGAGAAGCAACCTAAAAAATTCAACAAGAAAAACAAAATGCTTATTTAAGTAGTTCAGAACTAATTTTTGCGACAACCAGCTTGTGATTTCTTCCTCTCAATGTACAATTCAATAAAAATCACATAATACTCTACTTCCCTAATCAATGTTATTCAGATGAAGTCAATTACAAAACAATCAGCCAACATATGCTGCCAAAACATCAATTATATTGTCATGTAAAGCAGTACAATTTAAACAGATACTGAAGATGCCATAATTGTATAGCAAGACAGGAACTGGATTAACGAAGTATACTTTTACAGGTTTTGCAGTACTGCTTTCATTAAAACTGTTCACACCGTCGCACGGACCACATAATGTTGAAAAGCATGTCCCCATATACACTACCAGGATAATTTAATGATGAACCAAGTAAATCTAACTCCTGCCTACAACTCCAATCAATAGAAGTATCCAGAATGAATGACAAATCCGATAAAATAACACAAAACCTAACGATAAAATTAACTTTAAACAGGCAATTCGACGTAGAGAAGATAAGAGAAACTGTCAATTACCTCAATATGCTATTGCGATTCGCCATCGCCTTGATTTGCACAGTCACTTTCCTACATATAACAAACAATATGATAACACACAGATGAAGAATTTAATCGGTAACTCTTAGCCTGACTTAATCAATAATGAAAGTAATTCTGCAATAAAGGGAAAAACCGAAGCCTCACACTAATTAGTGAGAAATGACTGATTGTCCAAGAGCCTTATCTACAATCTTTCACTGACTACTGATTTACCGTTAAATTGTCAAAAATAAAATTACCTGGGTTACATTTTTCTGAGTAAAGGGTAAGCAATTTACTACAGAAAAGTCATCATTAACTCGAAGAAGAATCGCGTGAATAATTCTACAGAACATGAGCAGTCCAATTACCATGTCAGTCTAAATTAGTTTAGTTACCTCTTACATTGAATAACCAGCTTCTAATATCAGAATCAGTAGTCTCATCAGGCTATCACAAATTTATACGGATATTCAGGTGACGAGATTACAGTGAATTTATGTCTAACCATAGATAGATTTTCATCAACACACTTAGGATCAGGTGGCTATATTAGTTACCACTCAACGATCATTTAAGACTTGTGGTAATTGATATGTAGTCAAACAAAGACAAATCACATGTTACATGATTACGGTGAGATGGAGATCAAAGTCAGTCTCGCTTACAGTCTCTCACGCATACACCACTGGTCATACATATATATACATATACCATTGTCTTCTTTGGTACTCTTGCTTCTTATACGGATACCGTTAAATATACTTTCCATCTCACATCACTGTGTACTCGTTTAAGTACAGTGGACTGACGGATAAGGGTGTTAGCGTAGTCAAGCTGTATTCGCGATCAGTGCGTCTAAGTCCGGCATCGGAGTTCCTACTCTTTCAATTCTAGTGCTATTGCGCAATACAGTCGCTACATTCATGACAGCAATATAACGAAAAATATCAATTAGCAAATTTCTTCATTACCTCAGGAGTAGGACGTTCAAGTTGTTTGACATCTGGAACAGTGCACTGCTTGCTGCCGCTTGATTCATCTTCCCTAAGGACAACTGAGGCAGAATGAGAAGGACTAGCGTCTTCTGAACTCGGCGTCTGATGTACTATTGTTCCAGGTGACGTTTTGAGATATGAGGTGATATCAGGAAGACTTGGGAAGCCTGGAATGTTTTCAGCCATGATTGACCAGGGAAGTTGAAGCTGTCAAATATCCGAAATAGAATTCTGTCAAAAATCTACTTAATTAACGAAATGACGAGTGAAATCAATCGAAACCAGTCGATCACGAAAGCTGACCGACAATCAGCAAAGTGTATTCGTAAAAATAAGTCTCACTATTGAACCGTATCAATTCCAGGGTGAAAATTATGTTGAACTAATTAGAGACCACTCATGTCATCACGAAAAGTGGTGATCATTGTGTTCCACATTTTGCTTGCTCTCTTGGTGGTTATTTAGTGTTAAAAAGACCACTTACTATGGTCTGAATATTTCAAGTTCCCAAAGGAAGTCGTAGACAATTTTTACTCCTAACAATAATGAACTCCACAGGAAACATTTACACTCAATGCAAAACGAGGAAACGATAAACAACATTCTAGTAATTTTGAAATGATCGGTTTGTGAAGAGAATGGTGTTTTCGAAAATCTTATGCCTAGTTAGTTGTCAATGCGTGTTATATATTGGGACTCTAAATCTGCACTTCTTAAGTTGGAAAATTTGGTGCATTTGAGATTTACTGATTCATAGTGTCAACATGAATTTACAGTAAAACAATTGAAGGGCCATTACTATAGTTCAAGAACAAACCATGTGAAAATTTAAATGAATATCAATTGAGAACATAATACAATGCACAAAAACAAAGCTTTAGACAGTATTGGATAGGCATATGAAACTATCCTGACGAAGCCTAATCTATTACTTCCCTATACTTTTCGCATTCGCAACATTTTTACAATGAATAACAATTTAGTAATTTGTCTTTGTTGAATTACGGATAAATTCGCAACTTACTTCACTAATCACATCATGGTACATTTCCCCAGCCATTCGATGAACTTCATGGTTTCGGCTGTTGTATATTCTTGCATTCACAAACATCAACAAAAGATCTCGTATGAAACGTGTTGCAACATCTATAATAACTTGACTACACGAAACAGGTGAATTTGAAGCTGTACACGGTTGAGCACCAATCAAACAACTGAGTGATAACTCCATGCGGCGCCGAATAGAAGTTAAGTCCACTGGTTCATAAACAACCGTACTATATCCTGGAGCGATATCTTCAGTTACAGGATGCATGAACACATAAGCATGACGATGACTGCATACTGTGGAGAGTGCTGATAATAGAGATCGGCGCCACCGACGGACAATAGTATGTGTCGACTGGATTGTATCTGTACATTCTTCGTTAGCCAAGTTAGTTGATACTGCTGGACTGAGAGCTACATGATTTGTAGTAAGGAAGTGAATGTTCATGGTAAACAATGGGGAAAATAAGAGGCTAGCAAAAACGAATAATAATAAAAACCCATAATCTTCCCAAGTTATTGTGAGTAAAACGAAGAGCGAGTACGTTATTTTGCTATACACTACTACTGTAAGATACACCTAACATATATGCTTACGCCAATGAGCCAAATCTCCACAAATGAAGAGGTGAATGCCACATTTCGTCTTTAGATGGTTGTGAACTGGTGCTAACGTGCACAATAGTTTTAAGGTTACACCCACAACAAACTACGTAAAACATGTATTTCCACAGATTTCTGTATGTGGAGACTTCAAGGAGACAATATTGATCATGTAGAGGCCTTAACTCTCTCCTGGTGAATTGTTACTGGAAGAAAATATTTAAGATTTTAACACTAAGTGGACAAAATATAGTCGTCCCACTTTCATATCTATCCTAATTCCCTTAGTACTTTTTGATTTTCTTTTCAATATGTGATTTCACAGTTGACAAATGAAACTCATGCATTTGTGTGTTCACTTATTTATAAAAACGACTAGATCACCAAACCACGATTCACATTTCAGTTAGAAGTTCTGGGTGAGTAAACGTAAAAAGATAAAACTATCGATAGAACCAATGACTTTCAAACACAAAAACGAAGCTCGAGCACAGTTAAACAGAATTTCTTCAAGGTATGAAACATTCCCATACCATGTGTTTAAAAATACACGAGTCAGCAAAGAGACCTCTTCTCGTAACTCCACTTCAAAGCTATACAGTTATTTACGAGGTTCATACATGCAATGTTAATTGACAGCAGAGATCAGAGGTTATTGTCAGTTGGTGACAAAGTAAATCAGTGTATGAGTAATAACAATGCATGAAGAAATTGAGAATAGTCTCGCGTAGTCAAGAGGGTTGACAACTAATTACTTAAATGATGAATAACCGTTTGGAGACAATTGGTAAGAAACAGGAGAACAAAGGATTGAAAATGGGTTGCAAAACATAAAAGTAATAGAAGTACTACATAGAGTTTATTACACAGCTACTCAGGAAAACGAAAACAAAAGTTTGCACTGGGGGCACGTAATAAGAGAGGTTGCATAAAACCTTTCTGAACACAGAGTTCACGCTCTTGTTAACCGAAATATCAAAGACAAGATCCCACTGTTGGCAACTTCAATACGCATTTACCGATTCACTTGCTACTGTGGAGCTAAGCAGACAGGTCATACCAGCAGGACATTGTCCAAAGGCGCTCATGAACATTACCAGCATGGCTGCCAAGAGGACAACGCAGAATAGTCTGCAGCTCAATTCCCAAGCACATTATAACTTTTGGTCACACAGCATCAGCAAAGACTTCTTTCAGTCATATATATATATATATATATATATATATATACTACCTCAGAGTCATTCAAAAGGATTTCGTCTACATCTTCATGCAGACGAAGCGTTAGCAATCCATAAGGAGAAACCTAAACGGTGTTTAGAAAGGCCTCATCCAGCCGCTTTTACTACTGAGGAGTTTCGAAAAGAGATCTCTTTGCTGACTTGTGTATTCTTAAACACATGATACAGGAACTTTTCATACCTTGAAAGTCGTCCATTAGAAAAAGTATCAGCTTCCAACATGGTCAATGTGTCCTCCCGAAAAGTCACAGATTTGGGTACTGTTGCAGTGAGTAATTAACCAGCTCCTGTCTACTTATCAGAGTTAAATGCTGGATGAAAAAGTAAAAATTTTCGCTGAATAAATCAGCACTTAACGAAGACAATGCATAGATGCTGATGATAGATGTCATTTATGACAAATACAAATAAAGTTGTCAGCACAAAATGAAAAGTGCTGTCTTATTTAGGAAAGCTCTTCAGTTAAAACTGATTATACTCTATGAAATCCGAAATGCAAGAGGAAATAAGCTTTATAACCGAAAATAAGATAAGACAATACCTGAAGTGAATTCTGGTTCTTGATTTTGATACGCCATTGGAGCAGTAGTAGTAGAAGCACTTGGAGGTAGGTCTTTCCGTTTTGCTGAACGCTTTCGGTTACGATTGGCACTTCTCGAATATGGGGACTGTACTTCGATGTTGCTTAGTGAAGGACTTGAATTAAGACTTTGAGTAAAATGTGGAGAAGCCAGTGTCTCGGAATCACTTACTATTGTCGGACTATTAGGTGTGATTGGTTCAGCGTGGACCTCTAAACACTTGGAGGGACCTCCTTGTAATTCAGTTTCACTAGAACCATGGTCGAAATGTGTGAGAGGTTCACACGGTCGTGGTGGATCTTCGGTTCTGACTTCTTGACTATGAATACTTGCAGCCTAAGGTGGAAGATATGGAAAGGAAAGTGGAGCAATAGAAAGTATCATTGGGAACATCAGCTAATTACCACAGCAGCAAAATCGTCTACTAAAAGTTCTATGCACAAATATTCCACTTACCACAAAGGCTTACGAGCTCAAACCTTGGACTTCTGAAATAAACAATTCCTAGCACTTGAATGCTTGCACTCACTGAATAGTCACTGATCACTTATAGTGGTTTCACAAAATCAATTTGCAGAAAATCTAGGCTCAGGAGCTGAGAATACCTTCCAAGAAACCTTTAGTTTTTCAATGTGTTTCCCGATAAACTTATCACCTGTAAACCAAATAACAGGAGTAGAATTTTTTACTCTTGATAAGCAGTGAAATTAGTGGAGAATGTTATGTGGTACAGGGTCAGGTTAAACTGTCTTAGTGGATGTACTACCAAAAAAGCATCATCACATGTTTATAAAGAAACAAAAACAAAATAAACATACTTCTGAATGAGTTTGAACCGATGATGTTGTATCCAGACTTGATATCTCCTCATTCCGTCCTTCAAAACCAAGTCGTTGGGAAATGACACCTGGAAAGATTGAAAGTTATTTCATTTTCAAACAATTCACTAACTTTGTTCACGAAAACATTAAGACATCATTATTTTGAACATAAGTCATGTGAATTAGTGACTGAATTATCATTGCAGAATTTCATGCCAATTGAGTCTGAGCTTCATAGGGGAAATCATTATATTTATGGTTGCAGATACGCCTTGCTGATAAGTGCTAATAATAACACTTAGGCTTTTGTGCAAGGCTGTTCAGAAAACTACATTTTTTCACCATTTTTACCTAAATGAACTATATCATCCACGTATTCTTGAGCAACGAGACTTCTTTCATGTGGCAAATCAATCCTTTTAACATCGAGGTTGACCATGGACACATTCATTAGTAGTACCTACATAATGAAACTGAAAGAAAATAGTAGCAATGGCCATCCCATAAGAATACCACTGCCGGTCTTCACTTCAGATAACAGCTTTCCATAAGCCCTTACACGACTGTATGACTTTGAGTAAAGCCTTGATTAGTACAACATACTCTCAGTAATCCCTTCACGGTAATATTTCGCCACACCATCTCTCGATCGACGCAGTTAACACCACCTCCACACCAGGAAAGATGCTAAACATTTGACACCGATAATTTTGTTTATGCTACACAACCTCCCGAACGTTAAATATATAATGAACATACCTTCATCTTAGTTTAAAGTCTACCAGGTTTTCTTGAGTTTGTTTTTCCTGAGACCTACTTAGTTTTCGTGGAATCATGGAATCTACAATCTCAGTAGAGTTGACTGCCCTGAGATCATCACAGGAACAGCTGTGCTTTTTCTCATCAACTAGGATGATCAAAATAGAAATAGATAATGCACTTATTGATCTAGTTGGTAATTTATCATTGACACCCTTGAGACAGATGGAGTGATACCACTATGTCCTGCAGTTTCACCACGTATCAGGTTAGAGAGACTGCCACTTCAGCTAAATTTGGAGGGCCCACACATTTCATCCAAGCTGAAACATGGTAGCTAAAGATCAGATACGCTGCTACAGCAAGCATACTGCTGGTCTATTCTTAGATTATCAAATTTTTATCCTGATGCTTTTTAGAAACCGTCCCCCTATTCAGCCTAATCAATTCATGAGCATTACGCACCACTACGCTTTTCCTACTTCTCACCACACAGTCGTTGTCAAGACTTTTTGTCATCTTGCGTGTGAATTAGTATGACAAAAGTATGGTTGAAAAACAACTTTGAAGGTTCCAATCATAAAACCCAGCTTTCTCGTACAATTTTATTATTTTAATGCTATAACTTCCATAAGATAAATTAGATTATGTGCAGCTCTATCATAGGTGCGTACTACTGAGTTTTGTTACCACCCGAAAAGCCCTCTCTTCCATGTTATTCCTGATTAGCAGGTCAAAAAAAACATGTAGAACCCCGATTGCCCTATTCGACGGATGACTACACAAATCTGAGTCTTGCACGATCTCGACTTTCAGTCCAGAAAATCACACGAAGAAACAACAATACATTATAAGTCGTACATATATCAATCAATGTCCAGTGTAAGAGGGGATATCTTATTCTAAACTCTCCAAAAATCCAAAAACTGTGATGCATAGGGGTAGGAGCAACGGCTAGGCATATCTTTTACTACCAAATCCGTCATATGAGAAAATTCCAGTAATAAATTATCTGCGAAGAACACGCCATTTAAACACTGTTTCATTTCCGTGCTATCGAAGATGTTATGTAGTTTGTATTTAATTCTGGTTCACATGAACTAGACCTCAAGGCTCGAATTATGAATATGCGTATGAACAAAATTGAATTTGATGGTCAGACTTACTTTGTTCTCGCATAAATTTCGCAATGTGATCATGGTGGTCATCTAATGGGTTTTCCTCAAACAAGTGGGAAATACGCGTCGACCTTACAGGAAGCCAAATACCACCATCTTTGTCCACCAATTCTTTTGCAATTTCTGTTTTTGGACGTTTAGGTGACGTAGGAAACACCTCGGATACCTTATTGTCCTTCTCAGGAGCAGGAGAAAGAGGTTCCAGATTCAGGCATTGACCTATTTTATCAGGTATCCCGGACTCACGACATCTCTTTCTATAACTGCGACAATATAGAGTATAGCATCACATACATCATGAGTCGGTCCGAGGGAATTTCGGAGTACCCGGCCTGTCGCAACTTCTCCGCATCTTCTTCTGCAATCCTACAAGTAAACAGTGAAGTGACCTTCTTACTTTAAAGTTCTTAAAATTTCTAACCTAACAGCATGTAGCTGCTCACGCCGCAATGTGGTATAGTGATCAAGCGAAATAGTCAGCAGCTGATTCTCGGTGAGGTCACCAGGGTTTCTGCAAAAACCTGTTAAATGATAGATGTAACTACTTTTGACGGGTGGAGGCTATGATGTAGTTGTATTGTAGTGAACAACTCTAACACTAAATAACGCCCAAAAGTTGTGTCTGATTACCTGTTTCGAGAGGCCCTGTAGATTTTCCTTCTTCAGAAACGTTTTAGAAAGAGCTTTCAAGGAGCTGCAAACAATATCCCAGTCTTTTCCGTGTGTTTGAACAGCTCGTAGTAAATAATAATTAGCTCCGACTGCCCAATCCATTGATAGTACCCAAAACAGCCTTTACCATAAACGACCCTGAGGTTTGAGAATTTGGTGCTCGAACCAACTTACTGCTAAGAAGCTGATAAAAACAAAATGCATTTACATGCAACGGATTCGTAGTTATGATGAATAGTTCCTAAATGAAATGCAGGTGAGTTAACCCATAGATACCAACAGATAGGAGGAACTCATTTATTTAGCCATGAAACTGAATGAAAGGTGTCTATCCCATACAGTGCTATATTCACTTATTCAGATTCATGACCACTGTTTCGAACACCGTTTGTCAGTGGCAATGTCACGTCTATGTATATGCAGACTACCTTTAAGATTTCTTTTAGATATCATATACAAGGAGAAGGGGGCGTTCTTCCATGGTAAGTAGGTACCGTGGAAAATTCACTGAAAGATTCTAAACCCATCCAAAGATGATTTCCATGTGACCAAGGAGTAGAATAACCATAAAATTTTACAGGAGTCTAAAAGGCTCCACAGTACATCCGCTTTGACTTAGGAGACCAATGTGTCATTCGCATTTAAAAACAGTATATTTTGTATACCTCTGAAATGTTTAATGCAATAGGTGCGTGGCACTGAGGTCCTTTACGGACCTCAATATCCACAGTGCAGACGCATGCTATTATTCTAAAATCAGGACGCAGATTGCTGAAATGTGGGAATCCCAAATCATTGCATGTTGAAGAGCCTTGATCGGTGGCTCCCCAGCTAGATAGGCTGGTATGTACCACACTGTTCAAGACAATAGCGTTTCACCAATAGGACAAATATACTAACAAGATATCGTGAAAATGGGAAAATATGCGCTTAAATTTTGAACTTACTGCCCTCTTTATCGACTATATTGCGCACATGTCAGTATCAAGTGGCATTTTCTAACACACGTCCGGAGAAACTTACGCAATTCAAGTGCGTTGGGCCGCCAACATTATACACGCCATGAAGTTCTTAATGCAAGATTTCATTTAAAAACCACTTAAAAGGTAATTTGTCAGTGAGTCAATGTAACAACGGACTACGACGCTACGACTAACTGGGGTTTGCTACAGAGCCACTCATTAAACTAATACTTTCCAAACCTGAGCAAGGTTTGAGTCGAACGTCATTTTCCCAGTTTTCCCTCAGAGCTATCGATCCCTACCTAGGAAAACAATCGTGATCTTATTTACCTTGAGAATTCTTTGAATGGGATCGATGCTAAAATTATCTCCATTTCTTCTTCTATACTTCGTTGTGATACTATTCACGAAGATACTTCTGAAACCCTACCGAATTCGATCCGTGTGTGACGCCTCATGCCATCTTTCTTTCTAGTAAACGGATCATGTCCTCCTGTAACACACACAATATCTCCAACCTCGTTCCACGAAACCGACTAGACCTCTTATGTCTTCAAGCATGTGGTATTCCTTCTGTTGATTGTCAGCTAAGCAGGATTCAAAAACACCCTGTATATACATGTGTCTCGTGCGATTCAACAAAGGAGTTTTGGCGATATGATGAAGTTTCAAAACTTGTAGTACTTTTGAGGCCGAAAGTATCGACGTTCGCGAACTGTACGGAGTATACTAACGCAAGATCTTATACCAACAACTTCTATAGTGTTCGCTCTTCGAGTACCAAAGATAAAGCAAAAGACCAGATTTAGTTGTCCAAAGTACGTAATATATTTCGGGACCAAATCGCGGGTTGAAGTGAATGCTTAGCTAGCTAGTAATCGTGCACGCACGTGACACGACGGAGTACCAAATGGCGGGGATGCTTGACTGGAAGCCTTCAGCTAAACAAGTCGACTTAAACAGTGAGGGTCAGCATCCAATGTTGAGTGATGATTGCTGTGGTCAATAATTTTGGGGAATTATTTACCGCTACAGTACCATGGGAGTTGCGCGTTGGCTAACGCCTTGTTGATGAATTAGCCATACATCATCATCCACCATCCAAAAGCATGCCTAGCTTCAGGACCTCCCATAAAATTTTGCAGTCACTTGACTGCTGGTGAACAGTTGCGAGCAGATTTACATGAGATTGAGGTACATAAACCCCGTTTGAATAAAGTGAGCGGAGAAGCAGCTTCAGTAATTTACTTAGATGTGTTACTTGCAAAAGCACTACTACAGCAACCTGTCAACCTAGACCAAAACCGTTAAACTGCTAAATATATTTGTGTAGCGAACCAGTCAAAGTGCGTGAGTGACTTCGAACTCGTTCCCGATCGGCTTCAAATAGAAATAATGTTCACAACTGTTGTGTGGCCACATATCCTGCTATGCCTGGACTTTGGCCACACCGCCAGCTGACCCTTTAGTCTCGCTCACCTAACCTAGTTCTCAGGCTGCTCTTAACACTGCCCCAACTAGACAGGGGAAAACATCACCCTCAAGGCTTTTCGGGGATGCATTTGCTAGCAATTGTGTGGGGGAAGTACAGAGATATACAGTCACACCATGCGCTCTTGTTCCTTGAAAACCCAATTGTTTGCACTCCGATCCAGTCAGAACAGACAAGCGAGTTGACCAGTGGAAGCGAAATGGCTGGGATTCAGATGCTTGGACGAAATTCTTTGTTCCCCCATACTGGAGAGGCTGATCTTAATTCTGTTCCAGCCAGTAAAATATCTTTATCCCTGACACACAGAATGTCCCCATATCGACCTTACTCTTCCATAGAAATTTTCAGCCATTCTGGCGCTTAAAAGTTGACTTTTGGAAGCACGGTAGTAGGCAGCTGTATCGGGTAAACCTAGCAAAACTCATGGAAAGATATTCATCATCCAATATCCTTCGGTATATAAAGAAGGCCTTACCAATCGTAAATAAGATATAGTTCCTACTTGGTTACTCATTCCCCCGAATACCTGGATCACTCACTACATCTGAGTGACCATAGAGTCCTGTGTTTTAGAGACTCTACAACTGCACTTCTTGTGCAACTCATCCCTTGTAATAATTGCTGAAGCATGGTGACTACTGCCTATTTAAGAGTGACAGATATCATGACATATGTGGAGAACGTGTCATTCACATCCCGTCTGTTAATAATGGCTACATAATGTTTTTAATCGGAATTCGTCAAAGTAAACAACTCAGTAGAGACTGCCGTGAGAAGCTCTCATTCCACCTCCTATCTCACGGGTTACATTTGTCTATTGAAAGCGATATGAAGTTGGCAGAATTGTTCTCCTATGCTGCCTTATTGGTTTAAAAAGCCAGAATAGTGTGCGGAATTCAACATTCGTGAAGTAATTTTGCACGGATTATGCTTACGAAAACGTTATGAAAAATTTAGTAATACCCTAAGGGGAAAAGACTAATAATAACACACAAAATGTCCTACTGTGTAATCGAATGTCTTCGCCAGATGTCAGTGGTAGTGGACATTGAGTGGACGTTAAATGGACTCGAAACCCAGCCTTAGCCACCACCAGCCGTACGTCGAGGGACGCAGTAATTTTTTAGGAGTCTTGATTCATTGGTAAGACCCATGCCGCTCAGTACTACTTCATCACGCAGCAACCTTTCCTGTCTTCTCTTTTCTAAGGTACTGCATTGAAGCACTGTGTATGTAGAGTAATGCTGCTTTCTATGTTTGTATTACTTGTACGGAGTTTTGAAGTCACTAGAACCTACATTCGGCAGATATTCAGATTATGATAAATATGATAAATAACGGAACAACATCCATCATGAAATCTTGTCGTATTGGCAAAGTTGGTCCATAAATCTGCTAATTTCAAAATAATGGTGTACTCACCGGCTACTGTAGAATCTTATAAATTTTTGAACCCTTTATAACTGAACTACTGATAACCATTTTAAGTTCTGCATTCTATGTGTCTTGGTCTAGCACCTCTGTATCATATTCCGTCTTACCCTCCAGTTACACCTTTTGTAATTCCCGCGTGAAATTGACAGACTATAGGTATAATAAAGATTAAAAATTAGACTTAAACCAATATCTTATAACTCATTCGATCAAAACTAAACATTAGAAGTCGCTTATATAGTTTTTCGAATATTTTCCTTTTCACACCATTTATTTCATAAAACAGTGTTTAATTCTTAAGTTGTACTTTTCAAATATGATCCTGTCTGTACAGATGGTGTGCCAACCATGTTAATGCTTATATTATGTGGACAAGAATATTATTATATTATTGTATGAACACCCAGTCCGGCCCTCTTTTCACCCACAAACCTTGCCGATGCTGACGCGCATACAGAATTAGGTCATAATGATATTTTAAGCCAGTTTGTAATTTACTGTGACTTACGATATTACTAATCAATGCGTATTCTGTAATCAATAAGGTATCTGAACTGAGAACGTTATTATTAGCCACCAGGCCGACTGTAGAAAAACGATAACTTTATCATAATGCACGCCTATACTTGATATGTCTTTAGGTCATAGACGGTTGCACCCTACATTTTGCAAATACAGATTATAAGTGTGGTGGAGGGTGCCTAGTTAACACATATAACTCATTTGCAGTCGGTAAGGTGGAAGGTGGTACACTGAATGCGTTAACTGATTCACTCTGAGTCATCTTACGTGGAAATGAATACAGGCTTCTCGTAGGTTGTGTCTATCAAGCACCATGCCCAACCTACGAAACTGATAAATTGGCAGGCAAATTCTTTTCATATTACTCCTCGTTTAGTACTGAAACCAAATAATTGTAGGGGACTTTAATCTTTAGGAAGTCAACTGGTTAATAGCTTCGGCCCCCAACGATTCGACGAAACGATACGTCAAGGCACCCAACAGATGGGTCCGGAGGCAAATGTCCGCAATTATAGATCTTCAAATATAGCATCAGTTATCTAAGGAATCATTGAGAAATTTGTTCAAGACCAACCATCGGATTATGTGCTTGAGGAAGATCCTGGTACAAAATCTCAAAATGGACTTCTCGAAAATAGGTCCTGCATTACTTTTTACTCCGACTTTCTCAACTGTATCACTAGTAGTCGCGAAGCACGCATGCCAGTTGTTTTTCTATATTTAGATATATCACAAACATTTGACACAGTATTGCATGGTATTCTCTTTGAGAAGCTGCGCTCCTGAGGACTTCACAATCCATTACCTGACTGGTTAAAGTCCTATATGAGCGACGGGGTACAAATAACCAAAGTTGAATCTGTGTTGTCTCATCCTTGGCAGACCACAAATAAGGTTGTGCAGAGTAGTGTCCTAGGGTTCAGTTCTATTTATAGCCTACATTAACAGCATTTATAATCACTTCACCTCAGGTTAACCATTCCTAAATTCTGACAAACTCGAAGTCGTCTGCTCCTGCCACAGTCATGAATTAAAAGATGTGTTGATTAAAATACGTCTTGAACTAAGTGGTCTAGCATATTGGTGTGCTAAATCTTGTCTAAAGTTTGACATTGACGAGTGAGGCTGGATCTGCGTCGGCGACAGTAATCCTCAACCAACTTCCGAAGTAAATGGCAAAAGCCCGACCAAGCTCAACTAAGTCGTAGATTTCAACATAAGATACTGTAGTAATTTAACGTTCTCTGAACAAACTGATTATTACAAACGTAAAACACGTGGGATTCTAGGTTGAATCAGTCACAGTTTCTATTGTTGTGAAACTAGGGCTTTATTATACAAAGTATGTGTTCGACCTATTTAAGAATTCTGCTCATTTATTGCTATCAGACTCCATCAGGAAAACAAGGTCAAATTAGGGGGAGTGCAGTAGCAATTTACTTAAAGGTTATTGGTTTAGAATGTTGCCTTGACTATGTTGGTGACAGACTGAGAACAGGACCAATCTGAAGAAGACGTGTTATGCTTAACCCTATTTTCTACCACAAGTTAACTAATCTTCTTTTGCACTCCCCAAGGCCGATGACAATGCCTACCTCCCTCACAGTTACAATCCCAGAAATCATGACAAACCAGCTGCTATAGAGCACTGTGTGGCCGATCTTCTTCAATAAATCTTAAGCCATTTGGAATAGACTACCAGCTAATGTGCGTGACGCATACACGCTTCCAGTATTCATCTCCCCAATAACCAGATTGCTCAAAATTAATAACGCTCTCTTCCATCTGGTCCCTACACTCTTTTCACTGCACGTGTATATATTAGGGCCACTAAATATGTTAGTAACTATGAACATAATCTGACTATTTTATATATATATATATTTATTCCTGTTTATGCAGGAACATACCAATTGTACAGGCATGGATAAGTTATTATATAAATTACAGTTTGTTTGTTCAATCTAACATTAGAGTCAGTCAGAACAGTCTGCAAAATAGTCTGTCTGTGTAACACATAAAGAGATATAGAAATATTGTCTTCGCATTAACAAAAAACCCAGACTTCAGATGAATGTGATACAAATATCTGGGAAAAATAAAGCTTGAAGTCAATCCTCCTATAAAACTTTGTTGTGAACAGCATCCGTGAGATGAAGTTTATTGATGCATTATTTTGAGTCAATAATGTATTTATTCCATTTTTGTCAGCAGTCTTATCGTAGTTTTATAATAGGAAAGAAATTTGATCTTTGATACGAAAGTTAGATGAGGTAATGTTAGATTGTTTTACTGCATCAAAAGGGGTCAATTCTAGAACTATCCATTTGCGCCATTTGCGTCAGCATGGCAGACTGTACATGTAAGTTGAGTAATATATTGATAACTGTTTGAAAACCAGTTGCTTCTTTATTTCAGATCAAGAATACTCCTTGTACAGAATGTTAGCCAGCGTTTTCAAGTGGTTGCATCGGATCATTCATGGAATTTGAGTTTGAATTTACATAAATGGTCATTTCAGTTTGGATGTTGGGTTGTTCGACCTCAACCAGGAGGTATATAGAAGTTTACGCTCAGCAGGGAGATAAAGTATGTAAATATGGAAAGAACATTATTATTTTATGTACATATAAATGTTTATAAATGTATATCATTGTATAGTAAACACTACCCATAATCTTGTTGTTTTTTATGTAATTTTGCGAAGTCTTAGAGTTTATTTAGTGTCGTAATATTTAGTAATGAGTCTAGGCGTTATAGTGTGCTAATAGCTCATGCGTTTTGGAAATAAGTGGTGCGGTGTGATTGGCATAGTCATTGGGGTGAAACAGTTTATACAGCAAGCGTTTGAAGGTTTTAATAGAGTCACAGGTCCTTATTTCTAGGGGTAAACTGTTCCAGATCTTAGAGTACATTACTATGGACAAGTTTGTACGGAGTGCTGTCCTACAGTTTTTCCTAGATACTGTGCACGTTTGGTTACGAAGGTGGTAAGAGCCTTCCGGTGAGAACTGTATCTCTTTGCTGTCTGAGAATGATATTTTATGCAATATTTTAAAGAAGAATGTTAGGTTAATGCTCAGTCGTCTCATCCAGAGTGGGTCGATACCTAGAGTTATACACCTTGATGTGTAGTCCTTTTCGCAGTCAAATCCTAGTAGTTTAGACGTGAGGTATCGTTGGACACTTTCTATTTTAAGTTTGTCACTTACGCGAGTGCTGCTGAGAATAAATGGACAATATTCAAGTAGTGGTCTGACACAAGTTTTATATAATAATAGCTTCGCTTCGTAGTTGTGGAAATTCCTGAGTATGCATCCTAGAAGCATCCTCGATTTACGCGTCTGTGTCGCCACTTGCTCGGAAAATGTCAAGTCACTAGAGTACCTGAGTCCTAGGTCAACAACACTTTGGAGTTTAGGCAAGTCAAGAGATTCAAGTACCAGTTTAATATTTATTGAGGGTGCACCGAAGCATATCCAACCACATTTTTTAAGGTTGAATTTTAGGTTCCATGTGGAGGACCATGCAGTTACTCGATCTAGTTCTTCCTGAACAGCTTTCTGAAAGTACCCTAAGTCATCACAGTGGAATGTGTAAGCTACTTTAAGATCATCTGCAAAGATGAATGGTTTGCCAAGTGAGAAACAGCTGCATATGTCGTTGACATATAGAGTGAATAGGAGGGGGCCTAAGACGCTACCTTGAACTACTCCAGAAGTGACTGGACTAGGTTTAGAGTTTACAGAACCCAGTCTAACTACTTGGGACCTATTGTTAAGGAATGATTCAATCCATCCTAATAATGGGTTACTTATTCCTAAGGAGTTTAGCTTATTTATTAGAAGCAAATGGTCAACGCGGTCAAAGGCTTTGGATATGTCGAAGTAGATGACAAGTACTAGTTGTTGTTTGTCGCGGCTGCTAGTTATGTAGTTAAAGAAGTCAAGGTGACATGTCATGCATGATCTGGATTTTAGGAATCCATGTTGGTTTGGACTTAGAATATTGCAGCTGAGCATATGTTTGAGGATATCATCTTTAACTATTCGTTCAATGATTCTAGATACTATGGGTGTAATATTGATTGGCCTATAGTTGTTGACTTCAGTTTTTGATCCGGATTTGTGTTTAGGTACTATAAATGTGGTTTTCCATTTATCTGGATAGGTTTGGCTTTCTAGGGACATTGTAAAAATCTTAAGTAATAAAACGGAAATGTCAGAACCACCGTGTTTATAAAGATACGATGGTATACCGTCAAAACCGGCACTACTAGAGTTTTTAAGAGTATTAACGGCTTGGTTAATATTAGAGTAAGTGAAATGAACTGTAGTGATTTGTTTCAGCGTTGAAGATGAAGGGAGTTCTATTTTAGATTGTAAACCGAGAAGTGGACTTGTAGGCTTAAGGTAGTTAGCTGCAAACGTCTCATTAAACAGTTCACACATGTCTGCATGTTTGCTGTATAGTTTGCCCTTGTTTATAAGGAGAGAAATTTTATGGCTTTGGCGATTCATTCGTTTCTTTAGTATTTCTGTGAGAGCACCTACTCTGGTGGTGCTGGCTAGTGCCGTGCATTCTTCATTTCTCATACGCAAGTTATGAGCTTGCGAGATGGAGCTAAGAGTACTAAGTATTGACCCTAGTGTACTAAAGTCGTGTCGCCTGAAGTAACTTGTTGACAGTCTTTTCAGTTTCCTACGATCCTTTGGCTTTATGAATGTCTTTCTATGTGGGGAAAACTTTAGTGTTTGAAATGGGATGACAGCATCTAAGCATGTGTTGGAGTTATAGTAAAAGATGTCTAGAGCTTTCGAGAGGCTATCAGTATAGAAGTACTCAC
Organism: Trichobilharzia szidati; assembly: GCA_944472155.2. NCBI lineage: Eukaryota > Metazoa > Platyhelminthes > Trematoda > Strigeidida > Schistosomatidae > Trichobilharzia > Trichobilharzia szidati. The sequence continues at coordinate 19,444 of CALYDE020001107.1, forward strand.
TCCATTCTGAGGATCTTAGCATTGATTTTACTAGAGTCCAGTCTGCCTTACTGTAGTTCCTGTAAGTTATTTGTTGTGAAGTAGGGGTATGGGTTGCATTGCTACTTGACGGAAGTGGCAGTGCACACAGCACTGTTTTGTGGTCACTCCCTGAAAACTCAGAACCTACTAGGGTAGAAAGGGGACTTATATTGTGGCAGAAGATTAAGTCTAGTACGTTATTACCTCTTGTAGGGGTTGTGACGGTCTGCTTCCAGCCAAGTATATCCAGTGTGCCTAAGAACTTATCAAGTTTAGTTGGACCTGTGGGTATTTCCCAGTTGATTTCTGGTAAGTTAAAGTCTCCACATAGGATCTTATGATCGTAGTGGAGGGTGGATAATTGTTCTAGAGTATTAATAAGTTGGGTCTCGTAATTACTAAAGGTGCCAGGTGCTCTGTAGGTGCATCCAATTAATACTATTGCGTTATTTAAGTGTAAGTTAACCCATAAAGTCTCAGGCATGTTAAGTGTACTACTTTCTAGCTGTGATACAGTAAGTGCATTCAGAAAGTACATAAGACAACCCCCTCCCTTACCACCTTCCCTGTCACACCGAAAGTGTGTATAGTTATCTAAGCTTATCTCTTCATCCAGTATGTTCGAGTTACACCAGGATTCAGTGATGACAATTATAGGGGGTTTGTATATTACTGTGAGTGCTCTGAGCATCGGTAGTTTATTTAGAACGGATCTAGCATTTATGAGGATTAGGTAAAGATGAGATTTGAAATAGCATTTGAAGTACTTAAGTTCGTCAATCAGCCCCGAATGTGGTTCAGCACCCAGTAGTACTGTTTGACATGACGACCCTATGTTGAGAGGAGTTTCAGCATCATGTTCACCTATGTCTATCGAGTTGGTGTGTGCTGTTTTCGGTGAAGAATTGAGCGTTGGAGTACTGGATGTGCTATAGGCTAAGGCATTTTTATTTTTAGTAAAGCTAGAAACGGGGGTAGGGATCTTAATTTGACCTAAACTTGTGCATGTACCAAGTGTGCTTAGTGGATGCGGGTGAGCTAGACTGTTCCTACATTCATGCAAAGGGGGAGCCAGCACTAGTGGTTTAGGAGTGTTAGCATCCCTACCAGCTGTTTTTTCAACGCTGACAGGGACGCAGGGGATAAAAAATGATTGGGACCTTGTGAAGACCATGGTCTATTATTCCACCTATTGTTAGGTACTAGTGGTGTCCTTGTAAGGGTTTCGAATGTACTGCTTTGTGGGTTAGTTCCCAGCAGACTTGTACCGTATATCCGATCAAAATTTATTAGCGTGCCATACTGTGAATGCCCTGAGTTGTTGGTGGTCGAGTTCTGACTATTGTCACTTGTACTCTTGAGGGTGGCATTGTTTGGGCGTTGGTTATCAGTGTGGGCCGTGGTGCTATTTCGCACGTTGTGGGTGCCAATACTATTGACCGTGGGGAATGTGGGCTTACTTATACTGCCATTGTTGTTGTTGGCATGATTTGGGGTCATATTCTTCTCTTTTTTACCAATGGACTTATGGCTAGGAGAGGAAAGGGTCAACTTTCGGGGGATTTTGACTTTTTTTCTTGGATTATTTAGTGACATGTCTAAATCTACGGTGGTAGGTGGTATAGTTTTATTGGCTATTTGATTACAATTTAGCGGCCTTTCGGTTGGTGTCGCTCTCTGAGAAGATAATTCTGTGTGGTTAGAGAGGGGTGGTGCGGTGGATTCTACGGTATCTCTCAAAGGGTTGGGTATAATTGCTGCTTGCAATGTCCTATTGTTTATTCCACAGTTAGACTCAGTGTGATAATTATATACGCGCCTTTCTATGACGGTCTTGTCCACCGCAACCTTTACTAGTTTATAATTTCTGGCTTGCAGTGGGGTGTGTTGGGAGTGGATAAATTTTCTGGCCTCAGCAGGTGTTTCGAACTGAAAACGAATAGGACAACACTTTTCATGTTGACTCT